>CAADRB010000016.1:937696-993113 GCA_900708905.1 Hymenolepis diminuta | reverse complement strand
GGGCATGGCGTTTATTGAACAGTTAGTGTCCTTTGTGTGTGTGTGTGTCCGGGAGCATGGGTCTTTTTTTATCGACGCTTTGAGTGAGGACATGCATAGAGATATGTATGCGTGTTTTGATTGGTCGGTACGATTGTGGTGGAAGGACAGGCCGGTGCAGACAGGACCGATTGATAACTAAGCTGACTAAGCGATGTCCTTTCCGATCGATGAAAAGTAGGCCGGTTGAGGACGCACGGTGTTTGTTTTGGAGTGCAGTGGGTAACAGGAAAAGGGTGAGAACTTACAGACATAATAATAGGACAAGATAGTTAAGTTTGCTGAGGAATAGGGATAATATAGAAAATATTTCGGTGAGAAGGGGTTCATCCTTCAAGCATTTACAATGAGAATAAACATAAGAATATTCCTGATGAAATACTTTAGGAGATAAAGATGAATATTTTGATTTGCAGAATTTTAATAGAATTGGTCACTGCATGCCATTCGTTCTAAAATTTGGTTTATGGAACGTTCGAAAGAATTAAATACGATTCTCTCAGCTCGAATTTAGAAGTATATGCTATTTTTCAGACAATTTTCGACGAATCTGGAGGGATGGGAGTCTGGACCCGATGTTGGTGCAAGCTCACTGTGGACCAGTTAGTCTACTGGCGTTATCCAGAGGATGAAGAAGCCGGGGGAAAGCCAATTGGACGTCTTGATATGCGATGTATCGTTCACCCGTGGGCTGTCCAGGCTCCACGCAAAATCTGCGTCCGTGCGAACTCAATTTACATTCGATCGTTGATTAGCATCAGCCCTAGCTTAGTGCCTTTGATCAAGGAGGATAATAAGAGTTGTGCCACTAAGAGTATTCTCTTTCATGCGTCTACTGATAACCGTTGGATGGAGCAACGGTACGTTCCTAACTGTGCTACATTTTCATTCCGCTTGCAATCCCCAGAAGTCTGTTTTAGTGGTAGTCGTTCCTAGTTTCTAAGGTAGGAAAGAGACGAACTCTGTCCTGGATAATTGCATGCATTTATGTCATATTACAGGGAAATTTGAACGACATTACTACTGGCCACTCTTTAGTTAGTCACTCGTCCAATGTTAGTGAGGAAAAGTTCGGATTGGATGGTTGATGTGGACGGAGAATGTGGAGTCTGGCCACTTTGATCATTTACAAAGGCAAAGATTATAAGTAAACAGGGAATGGAAATATTCGAACTCATCATCAAGCAAAATGCCTCCTATTCAGTCGATAATATTAGGCTTTCAATCAATATCTGCGCCTTTCGTATGTTTTTAGAAGGATGACTAGCAGCTAGGTATCTGACTTTTACCCCTAGCCGCTCAGCGGGTTAAACTTTACGGCTACTATCTTCACTGCAAACCTTGAAGCGAAAAGCAGATTTAAATTGAGACTTGGCTATGGTTGCTATGGGAAAGTCGCCAACATCGATCGACTAAGGTGAATAGGCATGGAAGAGTTCGTTACTATCTCGGCTACTCCACTATTACAAAGGGGAACAATTCATCAGGTAAAAAATAATTAATTTGAGAATTAGGCAACCACTGTACGCTTATCAACAGGTTAGCTAGGCTGTCCATTGTCTGTTCATTAAGCAGTCGTCATTATGGTGATATTTAACTGAATAGTTTCCATTTTCAGGTGTTTCATTTAGAGCGGACCTTTTGATAGTTGGAATTTACGTTGCATGCACTTGCTTTTTCCATAATAACAATGACCTTGACAATATCATCCTTATAAGTACTATTTTTTGTGTCCTTACAGTCACCTAATGTGCGCGGATTCTGAGTCCGAGGTGGATTCATGGGTAAAAGAATTCAACCGTGGTGTACAAGTTCTTCATCGTTGGATGCCCGAACACTTCACTCGGTTGGCCCAATACGACGCGAATCTGACCTGCACTGAGCCCGTTTCTGCCAAATTCGCCACTAGATTCAAACGCTCACCCTCTCAGTAGTAATAGTTCCCTTCTACTTTGATCATTTCATCTCCCATCCTCTTGACCTGACCTATTCCACTTAGTAATGATGATGTGTTGACCGCTCCGATTGGTTTTTTTTAGGCGTATCTTCCCCTCACTGCCTTTGCCTTTTATACAGCATTTGACATTGGCTTCCACACATATATTTGCATTTGCATTTGCGTAAATTTATCCGAGCTGGATTTTTGAGTAAATATTCGTAAATAATAACAGGTACGACGAAAGGGCCGTTTTGTTGGTGGGGGTTTATTGAATCAGAAAATGATCGATGATGGTCGTATTATAGGTAGGAGTTGAATAGTTGCAAATATAACTTTCATTGGAGGGGAGGGGGGATTTTTGACGTAAGTGATGCATTTTGGATTTTGACCGATGTTTCTTTGTTCCTTAGACTTTCCTAGCTTGGATATTTGTGTCCGTCATGATTATCGGTGTGTTTCATAAACTACATCTCTTGTTTGATGACTGCGAACGTACATCTTGAAATGCACAAATTCATAAGGTTAGGCAGAGTCGCATATCCTATCTTCATGTTTATTAAGCTCTAGGGAAACAATTTATTATTCGCAAATAGGATTAAAAATTACGTGAATATTAGCTCGAAGTTATCAACATGATATGCACAGGTTACAATGAAGTTCACAATTATTGGCCGCTGACATTGATAACCCATTATCCGTGGGTTTTATTACGGTAGGTAATCAGGAACCGAAGTAACACTTGAGATATGAAGAAATATGACAAACTGGTGCTACAATAAAGGTTCCAAACAAATTAATCTGGAAAAATAATCGAATTTTGATTCTTTCCTCCAACTGAAACACGCCTTCTCCATGATATCCATATCATGGAGAATATGATTAAAATATGAAAAAATTGATTTTATAACTTTGATGTTTGGTATTTAGCTATAAGAAAAACCAGTGATTTGTCAAGGCTAAAAAGTGAAGGGTATTTACTGTTGGAGTTAGGATCATGAAAATTCGGTGGAATTTTGAAATTATTCGAGTTGGGAAATTTTCAAAAGGCGAAACTTGTAGGGGAGAGTTGCATCAAAATATGTGTCATATATTTTTTCAAATATTTCGTATTTCTTGAATCAACTTTAGCATGATAAAATTTGACCAGGTTTGGTCAAACAAAAGAACTGATTATTATTGAAGAGTAAAAGCACCGTCTGATTTATTAATAAACGGTCCATTTTTCACTTGCCAGTGAATCGAAATGGTAAGTAGGATGGAGAGCCGAATCTTTTCGGTAATAGAAATAGTAAGAGTGATATTTTGTACACAGTTGTTAAATTCACTTTAGGGTTGTATATACGTTCTAAAGGAAAAAAGTCAACAGGTTATAGCCAATAAAATGAATGTCTAAGCACATACAGGAAGAGATAAAAAGAACAACTGAACAAATATTGGTCAAAATACCTAACAAATAAATTTAAAGAATTAGAATTTGAATGAATATTTTCTGCAATATATTAATTTACTATTTTAAAATTTGTTGAAATACTCCAATAACATGCCGCATGCTCTGCTCTTATTGGCACAAGTCTTCATAGGTTATTCATTTTTAATAGGTTGCTTATTTAAGTCACCTACTTGTCAGGCGTTAACTTCTCGGCTAAGGAATAGAACGCCGTCATAGTTTTGTGAGTCTTATTTACTTAGTCTAGCATGAAAAACTCTTCTTTTTTTAAATAAGTCCAATAAGATATGCATATAATTCGACATTTTAAACTAAGATGAGTACATAAGTAACCACATATTAGACTCTTACCTAAGTTCTCATAAGTATAAGTGCGCATGAAATATGATTTATAGTGACACGGGATTAAGATGCCTTGATAAATTTAAATAAACTTGGAGAAAACCGATGTTTAAGAGATTGTCGAAGGTGAATAATTAGAAGTTCTTTTCTCGTGAAAGTTGATTTTGAGAAATTTTTTTAACATTTATTACTCAGAGATGATTAAAAAGATTATGGTGATCTGTTCATGAATCCACCAAACTTCGAGCTTTAATTGTTATTAATTATTCAGCCAACAAACTTTCCAATCACTTATTACGCAATTATTGTTCATTTTCTAATTTGTTTGTCAAAATGGATGTAAAACACCAAAAATTCATTAAAAGACTCTTACTTTATGTTCTCCATTTTGTTTGCCCGCTATCCGAACTGTCGTCCAAAGCTCTGAGAAAAGGCTCTTTCCAGATTTTATTTGAAATTGCCGAAACTAATTTACTGTTTACAATTCAAACTTTTCATTAATGCAAATGATATAAAATGTATGAAGAGTTTATATGAACTTTTTAAGATAACATTTATCTGTCAGTCTATTTTACAAGGACATAACAGAGGTGAAGGTCGGAAACTATTTGAATTAATTGACTTACAGAAAACTTACTGAGTTTGGGTAAAAGTCAAAGAAGATTGATCGTAAAACGTTAATGTAGCAGCGATTCGAATGCAACACGTTTACTTATCGAATTTTAGTGAGCTTGCGGTATATATTTTTAAAAGCTACAGTTACGTAAATAGAGCTCGTTTAATAATAAATTTCTCATCGAAAGACCTTCCAGGCTCTTGAACTAAGTTCATGACTTGCATTCAAACTTAGTCATAAGAAGAAACCATAATAGACAATAATAATTTATCAGATCACGACTAATTTCTCATGGAAGACATCGGAAACTGGTATTCAAACAACGGTTATTGCGTTTTTTAAAGTATTCAAACAAGCTATTATTAATCAGACTGGTAAGTATTTTACTTGTTGAAATATTCAATTCATTTTCTTCAATTTTATATTTTTTATTAGTCCAAATTATTGACCAAGTCAATATTCTATGCCCACTCAAATTACTAACAGTTTTTGCAATCATATTTCGTTTAAGAAAAGCAAGCTATTTAACAAACAGCACAATTTCTCTTCTTTTCAAAGCGGCTCTATATTGGTTAAGTGACAGGGAAATTGAAATCAGATCCTTAACTTCTGAATGCTCAATTTAAAAATTTTATATTTTGACTCAGATTGAGCGCCTTTTTGCCCCTCAGACACGGTTAAACGATGACTCTATACATTTCCAAAATTACTCTTTATTTGCATTCTCTATGACAATACATCGGTTTTTCGTCTTCAAAACCGCAGTGATATCTTCATGGTCCCATGACTCAAAAACCCTGTCATGTCTAAACGCGTCTATCGATTTCCCTTTTCTACAACCGTTCCGTTGCATTAAAAGCGCACTGCACTCATGCCTCACTAGCGTCCTTGCCCAAGTGACTCATGCAAATGGTTATAGTATTTCCACCTGCATACACACACTCCCCCCCTGCCATTTACCGGCTCTTATGTTTCCCTCTCATCTCTGTTCCTCATCTCTCTCTTACTCGCCTGAATCCACATCGTAGTTTGTTCAATACATTTTGGCCTACTCAGTTCTTGGTGTTCTGGTCTGTAACCGTTGTTGCTGTTGTTAGCTGTTAGTTATAATCTTAGCTTCCAGAATCAAGACCTGGTTCATTAATTCTTACAATGTGCTACACGGTAGACTGCCTCGTATTCGAAATCGAGCATTTTTCTTATATTTCTTTGGTTCATCTTCGTGTACATAGCATTCAGCGCCTATTGATTAATTGGAATTATTGACCTATCACATCAGATTAAATGCTCTTCTAATTGCAAAGACATCAGCTGGATGATAAGACCTAAATTATTTTAATATAGCGGAAATTACCTGAGATAATCGTAAATAATTAACGAATGTAGCTTATCATAGAGATTTCCAAACATTTGATCCTATTTTTCCCCGTAAGCTTTGTAACCCCGAACGCTTGGTTTTCCCCGAAATGATAAAAGAAAAATGCACTGAAAAACTTAGAAAGCTTTCTAAAGGAAGTGTTAACATCACTAGGACTGCGTTGAGAGAGGGTAACTTGGTGTCGTTTTTATAGTAAACTCGATTTTCATCAATTCGAATAGCAGGTTTGTTCCAGGAGTTGGCGTGCTTGCCGATAAAGTAGTATTAATCGCAATTAAAGCTACTTTTAAAGTTTGACTGAGTAGTCTCTCCTAAATTCTAATGGTCCTAACGACTAACTGGAGGCAGCAAAATTACCCAAGTCAGAAGAACCATAAATGAGATAGCCTAGTGGCATATTGGAGAGAGGAAAGGGAGAGGAATTGTACGAAAAGGCCAAGTAAAGTATGCATTGATTGGCTGTCAGGTTTCGCGTCCTTTGTGATTGATTGCGTGGCAGTTTAAATTAAGCAGACATATAGGTCACAATGTGGCTGCTAGAACTCCTCTTGTTGACCGAAATTAACCGGCGCGCTGGCCATCCGCACCATTGAATATACACTGATGAGAAAATGATCTTGTGACTTCTAAATTGTCACATGTGTGGGGCTCATAACGCTGATCAAGGGAACCTCGCATGTGCTAGAACATTCCGGATATAACCGGTGTATAACCGATCGTATAGCGAGCAAGCGGAGCCTCCCCAGCTAATCAGCGATCAATATCCCTGCAGCGTAGCGTTGATTCCATTTAATGACTAAGCTTACCTTCTTTGTTCTTGTTACTTTGGGCAAAGCCTAGTTAACTTTGGGACAAATTTATGCTAGGGGACTCCGTTAGAGGCTAGTTGTTGTGTTGGCAACTAGTTGAACTTCTAAGAGGATTACTGAGGTTTAGCAAGCAGGCTTATTTTCGTAGCATGTGCCACTGACGAAAGCTTAATGTAAAGGGATTTTCGTCATCTACAGAGATTTACGAATGCCTTTAAATCCAGTTTGATAAACGATGCAAAATATGCTTTTCGAAGTTTGCCGTTATGATAATCAAAGTCATGATGATAACTCCTTATTATGAATATGAAAAAATAAGATAAGTGAAAACGATCATTTGAAAGTATCTTGAATTAGTTATTTCTATCGTTATTTCATTGCCTTGAATGTCCAGAATGATGAATCACTTTCATTTATTTATTCTTAAAGAGAAGTTCGAGAACTTAATTCATTGGATGGTAAACTGAAAATAGTAAAATAAATAAAAAATCCCATACGATGTATTAGTGTTAATGAATAGTGTGTCGATGGGATAATGGTCACCGTGCCCGTCTGCCCTGTCAGAGGTCATGAGTTCAATTCCCACCGTGCCCGCCGCACTAGTTAGTTTTAGTTAATAGAGAGAGGGCAGCAAGGAGGCTCCTTGATGTCACCCTTAGCCCAAGATAAGCGGTTTCCTAAGTGGGCTTGGGAATTATTACTGTTACGAAATATCTCCCTTATGAGTAACCACTCACATCCAATCGATTTGTATGATAATTGGCTGCTGACAGACATGTCCTTATAACTAGCCAAAACGTAGACCAAGTCACTTCAGACAAAAGACAGTGAATTTCGAAGCTGAGCTAATCAAATTTTTCCTTGACTTCTCTGGTTCCAGAAAAATTAACCGTTCTGCGATTTCCTCGCTAAATCCAAAGGGTGAAATCGTATTTTAATCGCTTTCAGATTTTTCTCTAAATGTCAATAGGTTTGCCGAACGAAGGCGAAATTGCCAAGTCTGATTTTATAAATTTCCTCACAAAATCCAAATTCTACATTTTTGATTTAATTAATGCCCGGTCCCTCTTATTCTTGCATTATATTAAATCCCTTATTATTATTATCCACAGAAAAACAAAGAAATTCTCTGTTTTAATTATGGAAAGTAATTGAAATCGATTAACGGTTAGTTCAATAAATGGTAAAAGAGAGGGGATCAAAGAGATACTGAGAGTAACGTCAAGGTCTCAAAGAGTTTTGCTTCATTTGATTTCTGAAATCGAGTTGTACAATAGTTGCTGAATGGGTAGCTCATTTTTCAAAATTCAAGTTCAATGATTCCTTTGGATTGCAGCAAATACCTTTCCACGTGTTCAGTTCTTATTGGCTGGTTTTTAAGTGTGATGGTTGGTCTCGCCACTTCAATTCGCCTTTTCCTCCAGTGGTTGATGGGGCGAAATGATCCTACGTTATATTCGGCAGTTTACAGTTTTAGCATGGAAGAGATTGATGTAGATTTTAAATTAATATAACTCCGTGAGCTCCGGTTTTAAAAAAACGGAACATATATAACTGGAAATTGAAAAAAACCTGAGCACACGAATAATAGTATATTTACGGAAAAATTATGGCTTTTGGATTGTGAATCCACAAAAATAAAGAATTCCTCATATTCATAAATATCAAAATTAATTAAAAGGGAAATTCGTTTACGTGAACCTTTGGTACAATGCCATTTAAGTTACCGAAATCTGAGTTGGGGAGGCGCCGGCGGATTGACCACTGCAAACTCAGAGATGATCTACCAACTGATAGACTTTCTTATCTTTAAAATGTCTCTTTTTAGAGGAAATCGAAAAGTAGAAAGTTTTGACGTCAATAATATGAGGTGAGAATGAGGGTGTTTATAGGTAAAATTCTTGGGACAATCTTTACTTGTCTCATCTACTTCGCCTTGAATGTAAGGAGATGCAAATTAATCGAGATGGCCTGACACAAACCATTCAACTAATTAAACTAACCAATAAGCTCTGAATATGGCAGGCGTGAAGTCATTCAGAAATTATAAAATTGAATTTAGAAACACACCAACATTATAAACTGAACCATATTTCTTATGAAAAGTTGACGTTCCAATGCTTTCAGAATTAAAGCAGTCATGATTTGACTTAAATATATATTCCTGTTCGACCTCCAACCACGTTTCAACCCTTGTCAAACCATCCTGCATCTACAAGTGGTTAGATACATTCCGACGATCAAAATAAGTTCACATTTATGACATAGATATCTTAAATGAATTTGATCATTTTATTTCCTTGTTTTTCTTCTATTCGTGATGACGGTTTTAGACGCTTTTATGATAACAATAACTATGGAATCAATCATTTTAGGGTCTTCTGAAGCACAGATTTTTGAATATGCTTGATAATTTCACTACTCGAAAAATCGCTAACCTCCGTTAAGACAAAAGTACAATGAATTTAATAAAATATGTACAAATTATATATCATTAACCTATAGCTAGCAACATGCATATACGCAAACGAAACACAGCTATCAGCCACCCTGGATTTTTCTCTAAGTTGTCACTTCTAAGTTCAAGTAATTGGGCATGCTTGACATCACACAGCGACTGAACCAATAGAAGTGAAGTGTGGCTGCCATCATACTGTTGAAATACATAGCCGCTCCCTGTAATTGTTAGCATTTATTCTCTCTCGCTCTTGCGACTGTTCTGCGTTTCGTTAGTTGCTGAATCTTGCATCATCTGCAGTGATCAGTATTTATCATTTCATCAATTTTACAGCAAGAATATCAAGTAAGTCTTTGTATTATAACTTTGCACTTCTGATACTCTTATTTGATAAATGCTCCGGCATTACCTATTAGTTAAACAAGTGTTATTTATTTATTTTTTCATTATATACATTTCAAATTAGGAAAACAGAGGGATCTAGTTTTCATGACACATTATTAAAAGGGTAGAATATGTTTTTTTATAAGAACGATTGCGTTTCAGAAATTTAATGGGCTACTGATAAGACTTCTCGTTCAATCGATGTGAGTACTCCTTCTAACTTAGTTAATTTAATGAATGAAATATTAATCTTGACAATGATAAATCTATTTATAGAACTTGTAGTACGCGCTTTGCTTGATCTAGTTGCCATATTGGGTGACACTAACTGAAGTTCATTCTCGATTGTCCAACAGATAGCCACTTGATGCATAAACTAGATAACATTTTTTAAATTTCTGCGTCATTCTTTTGCACAATTTCAATCTCTCCCATCCAATTGTGGCATGTAAACTAACTCTCTAATTTCAGATATCCATTCCCTCCTCCCTCCTCTCTCATTCTAATGCGATCGTCAAATAACTCTCTGATACATCAAAACTATCGGCCCTCTGATTTTGGTAAATGTCGTGAGATGGGTTTTTACGCTTGTAGAGGCGGGAATCGTCACCTACTCTCAATTATTATATTAGCACTGGTTAATATTAGGGTGGTTATATATTGTACCAACTGATAAATGAATAAACAATAGGTAAAATAGAATTATTCAACGTGACATTTGTATTCAGATATTAAAGAACGAAAAGTAAAATAATACATAGACTCATCAGCAGCGTCAATTTCATGTTGAATTAAGAGGCACATTTAAATTTGTGCATATTATTACAATTATCCAAACAATTCACATACTTATTTCAACCTTATTATGCTCTACAACAAGTTTCAAACTAGTGCCATTCGATGAGGTTAAGGCTTAAAGTAGCAGGTTGTGTTAAGGTGACGTCTACTCGCTAATCCCGTCAATAAAGCTACTTTAAACTCTCTAACAAACTAAGATAGATATCTCCTTATAGAAAGTATGGTCTTCTTAGGGCCAAGAGGAAACAATAGCCTTTCCGGAGTGAGAAGACCAGGAGTTAAGAAGGACCACCCGTTTATTGGTAACGGGTAAGAGGGGAAAGGAGGAAGGAGTAAGAAGAGGGATTTGGAGAAAATAGCAGGATAAACGTCGAGATTTCACTTACTTCAGTTCCGAGATTAGTAAGTGATTTAACTCTTTCTTTGGCTCGCAAATCTCGAGACGCGGCCGAAAATATTGCATTTAAGACTATTTTAGGCGTTTTGAAAATTTTCAATTTGAAGCTGATTGGAAGGATTACATTTATATAACATTTAACAATTTATCGGGGATTGATTTCACACTGAAGGACAACCTGCTTTCATTTGCATTAGATTAGGCACAGTTGTTGATTTTTTGGAAGAAATTATAATCTGACATCTTGGGAATGCTGAATTATTGCTACATTCTAAGTTATGTTGATTCACCAACCTACCTGGTCTGGTAAAAACAATCTCCAAATTTTTTCATGTTTTTTTCGAAAGTTTTGTTAGATTTGATCCTGCCCTGCAGAAGTACAGTTCAACCAAGAAAAGCCTCTGGAATATAATTTACATTGTAACCTCAAACAAGAAACAAGGTGTACTTTTGCATGATGATAAATAATAGCTCTAAACTCTTTAAAGAGAAAAATAAATTCCTCAAACCCATTAGGAAACCACTAACAACACTTGAACCAGATGGATAAGAGGTAGTCTGTAGTTCCTCAGAAGAGAAACTTGCATTCTATCATTCTTCTTATTGACTAAAATTAATTAGCGCGGCTGGCCATCCATATTAGTGGATATGTACCTATGAGAATCGTCTTATGATATCAGACGGTAATGTTGACCGCTACTACAACAAAGAATTATTCTTAAATAGAGGAGTAGTACTTTATAGCTCTGATAAAAATGAAATTGGAATTTTCTTAGTACTCTCTTGAGTAGTTTTAATCAATAAAGTTGATTAGGCCCTTCATCGGACGTGAGTATCGTTGCCCACTGGTTGCTGTACCACTGGTGAACAATGTGTTGAAATCTAAGAAGTCGCAAGCCAATAACCACGTTGCTGAAGAGGAATTAGAAATAGGCTTAGCTAGAAACTTCACCAGCAAGTACTAAGGCGCTTGCTAGTACACGAATCAATATGAGGACAGAGTTAACCATTGGGAAGCTAATGTGTCGAGCTATGCTTACGTTCACTTCCATGCTGCAGGAGATAGAAACGGAAGATGATAGGTTCTTCTCACCTTTGTACTCTTCGATGTTACTTGATTCATACTTCTTTCCTTCCTATTCTTATAGACCTTTATGCCCTTTCGCTCTACCTGATCTTGTCTATAAGAGGTTCCTTCAACAAATAGCTATTGGAACCACTCTTCCTGCATTCTCATCAAATAATATCTCTGTGATTATCACAGACTACTAACCTATCAATTTTAAGATCTCGCTCTTTAGAGATAAGAAGCGGAAAAAGTTTCGATTGGGGTACATTTATAAAATCAATGGTTTGCAGGTCTTCATAAAAATTCTGAAGAGGTCTACTGAGTTTGAATTGATTCGAAAGTTTCGTAGATGGCCTAATCAAAATAATCTGTGATTTCTAAGTGAATATACCTTCTTTACGATTGTAAGGAAACATATAATTTTGTTTTAGTTCAGCTAAATTTAAAATAATATAAACTTTACATTATTTAACATTGAATTTTATCTGCCAAACGTTTAGACCAACATGTATCTCTCCATTCACTAGACCTATCGAACCTTTCTTTTTAAAACAACTTCCTGATTCGGTCAAAGAATTCCTACATCTCCGGTAGCTCCGGTCAAAACTTATTTATTGAAATCTTCAGCAGAAGCAGAGATTCGCCGTCATCAAAGAATGCACAATACGTTTATGGGCTGCCCCCAACTTGAATTCAAAGTCAGCTATACTGTCGCCTCGAATACACCCTCATTCTGCACTACAAGTCTTGCCAAAGCAACCAACCGCGAGCCCTGAATCAACTACCTTGCCCTATCGGATACTACTGAATTATTATAAGTAGACTTCCTCTTTGATAAAATAGAAATAACTTGTTTTTTCTATGGCAAAATCAAAGTGCACTTTATTTTAATCTTATATTAAATAATACTTATTTTATTTGTTTATAACTTTATGTTTTCATTTTGTATTTTTACCCTTAATGCTGACTTAAATTGGTAAATATGTACATTAATAATCCTTTTATTGTTTCAAGAATTACGATGATCAGTTTTGCATTAATCCGAAGGTTATGCATGGTTAGGTTTAATTTTTATGAATAAGGTTTTATTATATGATTTCACAACTCTTGGTAATTAATAGTTAATCAAAGTCTGGTTAGACTTGTAAGATAATCTGAATTCAATAATAATTTATTGAAGTTTTATATTACTTCAAATGGTCTATGCTTTTTTAAGGCTCAAACATTATTGTTTTACTTTTAGTTGATTGAAATCATTTTCTCGAAGAGAAAACTTTAAATATTCTGAATAGAAAACATTTCATAGAAATTTCTCCAAATTAATGTACCTCTAGAATTTAATTTTGGTTATAATGAATACACAGAACACGTTATACACAAAACCACTTGATTACTGTTTGGAAATCTTTGCAGATAGCTAATTTTGAAGTTTCAAGATGTATCGAGTTGTATGTCTTCAGTATGTCTCAGGAGATTAAAAGCCTCCATCTATCATGCTCCTCTTAGAGGCCACTAGAAAATCATTTCAAGTCATGAGTTAATGCTCCTGCTTTTTTCGTCCTCTGAAGAATCTGAAAATGGCCTTGCCACTTCCATCATCAAATCTAAAATCTCCACAATCTCCAGTTGCCGCGGTAAGCATCCAGGATATCTCTGCAATGGATCCGCAGCATGACCTCCACCTCCCACATCACCATCATCATCACAGACGTCATCTGATGCCTTCTCCTCTACCCCTTCACCACATTTCCCAGCATTGTTACGGCCATCGAAATGTACGAAAAAAGAACTCATCTAATTCGACCACCACCCTGGGTTCTAGTTCAAGCTCTTCATCGTCCTCGTCATCGTCGTCATCATCGTCATCGTCTCAATCGACCTTCGTTCCGGTAAAGCAGCAGCTTTAATTCCTATGAATTATTATTTAGCAATTTTATTGAGCAGTGTTATTATTTTGCCTGTCGTTTTGTGTCCCGTTCATAACTGAGCACCAACTTCAGTGGCCTATATTACCACGCAGAAGACGTTTTACCTTTCCAATTAAAAAATGACGTAACTTTATCCTAATATAATTGAATTGGCTAATCCAAATATGGGACAAAGGTGGGATCAAGTAAAATAACAAAGTAATATTCAGGACTTCAGTGAATAGCCTGCTCGTCTGCAAAGCTAGAAGTGGAGGATTCGATGCCCATCGGTGCACGCGGTATGAGCAGAATGACCAACTGCATTAGTTAAGTACGGTTCTTAAGGAGGAAATGACAGAATTCGAGTTGCGCACCTGGAAGGCCCCATGATGCTACTATGGAAAACACCATCCTAAATAGGCTTAAGATTACCATCTAGGAGTATTAAAGCATTTAAAATGAACTGAAATCGTATTTATCTTGTTGTTCACCTGTTGATTAATACGGTTAATTCGTTGCATTGCTATCTGGTGTGTCGTAGTTCAGTCCTCACGATCTATTCTTGGATTTTTTGAAGTGAACTTACGTGAGGATTGAAAAAGAGGGGGAGATTGCGTGAGTGCGAAAAAAAGAATGATCATGTCTCAACTTAAAAAAAGAACGGTTGTGCAACCGGATAAAGTCAAGCTTTCCGAATTTTTTCCATGAAGACAAAGATGACGATAAGACGAGACCAAATTCAACAATAAAAGTGAGGAAGCAGATGTCCTGATGATTCAGAGGTAAAAGGTGAAGTAAGGTTCCCCTGATTTCCTTAATCACACCTACATTGCCTTCATTCCCTATTTTCATTCGAATTTTACTTCTCATTCTACCTGTGAAGACGTCTCCCTATGAATAAAAGTGATGAAACTCTTCCCTTCGCTACGGCTACTATTATTATAAACCACAGCAAGTCAGAACAATTTTTCATTTTGGGAGAGCAACTGGACTCGATTGAAAAGAAGTTGTTGGGAATATCAAATACCCCCGCTTCATTTGATTTCAGATTCGAGTCGAACAATATATTTTTTTGTATATGCAGTTTACGTTCCAAAATTCATGTTTCACGAACAAATTCTAATCCAATGCTTATTAACGAGGTGTTGAATGGTGATAGTAGGTCTTGCCACTCAGTTTATTGTCTGTTTCTTCCAAAGGTTGAACAAATAGAATGAGTTTCTACGATCTTAGCATAGCAGAGCAGAGTTAGGTAACATTTTTTATTTAGGTGAGCCAAATAAGCGGTGTTTTCTTAAGGTCAACGATTTATGATCTCAGTGTGTTAAATAAATGACCTATCTACTTAGGAAGGGTATTTCTCTTAGTGATATGAAATATAACCCACCGTCTGAGGATTAAATTAACGAGGAGTTGTTATTAGTTTTGCCTGGATTCAGAACTACATAACAGAATTGTTGAAATAATTACGTGCTTAACTATCAAAAGCATGGCAAGTGTTAGTTGTTATTGATATGATATCATTAAGGATCCGCTAGTAAAGGGTGTGAAAAATAGTTTCACCACAGCTATGTTAAGCACCCTCTTTTAAATCTTATAATGTTTTAACTGATTAAAACAAATTAAAGCATTTCTTCAAAGACGGAGAAATTTTAGGTACGTAAGCACTTGGCTGGGAATGCAGAAAAAATGGTTGACAACATCATGATTTTGAAGTAATTTACGCTAAATTCTTTGCAATTTATGTATACCTAACTTCATTAAAGAACAAATACGAAATATTAATTATTAATAATTTTAATGTAACATATATTCACAATTATTAATTAGTAGAAAGCGTTTACTCACCTTAGCAGATTGATTTCTACGTACAAAAGACCCAGAGGACCCAAGAGAGAAAAAAATTTTATTTTTGCTCATAGTGTTATACTGCGCGAATTACAACTGTGTGT
The DNA here is from genome assembly GCA_900708905.1 of Hymenolepis diminuta. NCBI lineage: Eukaryota > Metazoa > Platyhelminthes > Cestoda > Cyclophyllidea > Hymenolepididae > Hymenolepis > Hymenolepis diminuta. Next base: position 977,578 of record CAADRB010000016.1, on the reverse strand, counting down.
GGGACAACTACAAACGTTAGAGAATGAAGCGATGTTCGGGTATTTACTGTCCAGAATCCAGATGTCAAGGATGATTACAAGAAGGAGAAATGGTAAAATTCTAATGAATATTGAAGGGAGAGCGTAGTCGAACGTATGTGAGTATGCATTATCTTCTTGATAGGCATAGTTCACAAAGTTATATTCTAATGATCTAAAGTTTTAATATTTGAATTTGGTCCACTTCATTTTTGACTAAAATACAGTGTTCATGAAAATAAGTGGTTGGCAATGGCATTGTAATGAATTCGCCTCCCCAAGAAGTTGAGATTAGTGATGTGTGTAGCCAATAGCATTGAATGATTGTAATCAATACGAGTGCTTCATAAGAGCGGTTCCAAGGTACCCGAGCCAAGTGCTGTTAATACTTCCCTCAATTAGTCAATAATCAATATTTTCTGGATTAATCGGTCCAAATTTGGCCAATTTTTAATGATATTTTGACATTCCTCTAAAAATGAACGAAAAATAATTGTTGAGATTTAATTTGTAGCCTACATGGATCGAGCAAAAGATTACCCAACTCAATTGTGCAAAATACGTTCCTTCAATTAAACACTCTGATCGGTAAGTTGAGTCTTCTTATCATATCAAATATCTGCCTCTATATTTATTTAATTAAAGCTACATAGTCGCCTATATAAGGTAATTCCAAAAAATACATAGAAATCTCCTTATAAAATTTAAGAACTTCAAGAAAAGCTAACAGTGGCCCAAATAGGAGACTAGTCGCTCAGGAAGCGAATTGGGGTCACAGAAGTGTGTTCTGCCTTCCCACTTTTCTTCATAACACTCCATTCATCTATCTATCTATCTATCTATCTATCTATCTATCTATCTATCTATCCATCTACCTGTCTATCTATCTGTCTAATCTATTTATGTATCTGTCATCTATCTAAACTGTTTGCTACAAAATTGAAGAACTAATTGCAGACTGTAGGAAATTATATTCAAATATTTTTAATAATTGGTAATTCTTTATCAGATTAAAGTAAATTGAATAATCGCTTGAAGTTTGATAGTGGTCATATTATATATATGTCCTATTAGAGGCTACAGGTTAGATATTAACAGATATCAACAAATAGCAGGAGAAAGAAGGGAGCACGCGTACACCAGAAGTTCTGCACAGCTCGTGTGTCGTTGGTCACGGGGTAGTATCGATAGTATCCGCAGGACAATAGACGCTGGTTGGCTCTTTTTCCAGGCCAGGTATTCGCGCTAGATAAAACTTAATTGAATGACTAAATAATACAGCCATTCCGATTCCCTTGTGAGATTATAAGTATAGAACTTTCTGGTTCATCATGTTACTTATAATACCTTCGTTTGCCCTTGTCATTGCAACTCAGAGTTCCAAGGCTGACATTAATCTCTACATTTCTAACTTCCTGTTTTTTTCTACCCCCTCCCTTTTTTCTCATTAATTCCATTTGTCTAATTGATGAGTGGTCAAGGTCTACCCCTGATCTTCTCATTTAGGAAAATCATAGGTTTGGGAAGGTGATATCTCTAAGCAAGACCTGGCAGGGCTCCTAACGTAGCTTTAGTGCTACTTTAAGTTTTCCATCAGCGAGATCCAACGATCCTTTCGGTTCGGCCCAATATCATTATTTGAAAGCAATTTTCTTAATCAGACTTGAAATATATAATCGGTCATCCATTTTGATGAATGTGAAGATTTGCAATCAATGGCTGATGTTTCTCTTCGACATAAAAATGACTTTCACACCTCTACAAGTTGAAAAAGCCCTTTAAAATTGAAGCATTTTTGTTCACCACATCGAATGAACTCTTTCTGCCAAAATACAAACAAATATAGAGTGTAATTTTAAAGTAATGGTGATTTATACCGATGCTGTTTAGTCAGGTAAGAGTCTTCCTTTATTATTAAGGTCATTTGATCATGTAAATTGATTTGTTAATATTCATATTACAGATACAATTTTGACCTTAAGATGTATAGCTATGAGTATATCGCAGGAAAGATAAAATAAGAAGTTACCTTTCTCAAAATATAAGAATATCTCTGGAACTGAAGTTGCAATTTGCGCCTCTTTGTTCTGTTGGAGAATGGTTTTCAAAGCGATTACGTGGTCCAGCGATTCAGGTCCAGCTCTAAGTGATTTGATGCTAGAAGAAAGTTAACATTTGAAATTGTGCGATTTTAGGGAATGGTTGGTTGCATCACTCTCATTTTTACTCTAGTAGAGTATTCACCTTGTATAAGCGAAGATTTACGGCTTTGAGATCTACTAAAAGTTTGTAACTGAGCAGAGCTCGCCTTCAATAAACTTCCGATTTCAATTCAAAGAAACATCCTAACACTAGAAACGATAGAATAATCCGAATAAATTGATGAAACAAAGAATGGACAAAAGCAAAGTAAACAAATCCGAGTGATTAGACAGCCTTATTTCAGCATTTTGGAATTATTTTGATATCCAAATTTTACTTACATTAATTTGTTCGTTGCATTACGATCAACTGCAGGATCCATTTGCAAGATTCCTGAATGGTTGTCTTCGTACAACACTCATTTTTGAAGAGTTAATGATACTTAGATCTTATACTGAAATTTTTCTTCTTCATTTTAAAATGATCCCATATTATTGTCCAGTTTTTCATAAAAGAGAACTTTTTTAGACAACTGCAAGATCAAATCACCTGCATTATGTTCCTTTGAGATTTGATGCAACTGCAATTCCATATTTGCATCCAAAAAAGGAAGGCATATCTGAGTTGTGAGTGTAGATAGTGGAACTGACTAAAAATGAAGGACCCTTACAATTTGACCCTTTTTGCACACAGTGAGGCCATATATCATTGGGAAATGAAATACACAAATGAATCTGATTGGGAGCCATAATCAGTCTTTTGGGTACTTGTCTAGAGCACTATCTGAGTCCGCCATACGCTCATTAATTTTGGTGGGTCAGCTGTGGATTTGGAGAATTGAGTCTTCACTGATTAGCCGAACTATACTCTATTGCATTTTAACAACAATTCCACTTTCAGTTTTCAAAATTCGCCTTTTGTTTTTGCAGTTGTGGTTGTGGTCGATTCCTCGAAGAACACGAAATAAAAGTTATTCGCGAAGCTCAAGTGAATTTCATGCTCCCACGCAGTCCAACAAAACCAGAAAGGTGGCAAGTGAAGACCCATACTCAAGCAGTGCCCACGACAGCTTTTGGAACCGTCGAATTTCAAGGCGGTCCACATCCTACCAAAGCCAGAGTAAGTAGTAAACGGATCATGATTCAAATTCACTGAAATAAAACGACTGTGGTGTTTAGGTAGAGAGACGATCTCGTATGTCTCCTATTACCAGTTGCCTGCTTATCTTAATAAAGTAACACTAATTTTGTCAACTGAAGACTTTCTTAAAGACCAAACCAAACATTTTCGTGGAATATCGAGTAAAGAGGTAGAAATATATAGTTAAAAGTGTTATAGGAAAATACTTCAAGGTGGATGTGACAGATGTACAATGTGGATTCCAATTACAATATTAATAATGTTTCTAATGATCGCCAGTGAATAAAGATCCTTTCCGAATCAAAAGACGGAGACTGAGTGGAGACCGACACTTTAATTTATAACTGAACAGAAAATGGCAAGGGGAGAGAAAAAGAACTGAAGATTGAGAACAAGGACAAATCATTCGCCAGGAGTGAATGGAAAATGATAAACAGATCGAGTTATCATCTGTGCCGTCGACTGTTAGTTAGAAAAGCAGCAGAAAAACTCGTCAAATGATAGTTAGGACAGATGAGTCATATGGGACAATATGTGGTTCAAAAGAACGCTTGAGGTATATGGAGAAAGTACATCCTTCCATAGCAGTATTGTGAAAAGCCTAATTGGTTAACCCTGATGAGTTAGCAGTAGATAAGGGAACAAAGCTAGCATCTAGATTCTCTAGGTTTAATTAGTCTGAGCAGAAATGAAGTTTCTAAGAGAAGAAAGGTACACAGTATAATGGGACGCAAGAATTTGAATGTAGTTATTTAAAGAGAGAGGAGAACACATGCATATCAGAAGTTCCACGCCGCTCGCGTGTCAATGGTCACTTATCTAGACTTACTCGATATTATCCTCAGAGCATAGGACCCTGGCTAACTCTTTTTTCTTACTGGGAATAAGTCCCCATATAGAAGTGGGACATGACTGGATGGTTAAATAATCTAGCCATTCTGACTAGCTGGTGAAACTGAATCTAGGGATTTTATGGTTCATCATGACAGCCCCAATTTATATCACGTTTAAAGTTATGGATTTCAGTTGATCAAATAATATTAGAGAAAAGCAAGAATAAGATTTAATAAAAATTAAGTATCCAAACAGCTCCTAATTTCCAAATAGGAACCTTTACGATGCATTACTCATTTTACACAATCTTATCGTCTTTGAAACTCCACCTTTTAGTACGTTCGAATAAACTACGATACGCCACCGGAAACCGTCGTGCAGTTACTGCTTCGTGAATGGCGTTTACGAGTCCCATCTTTGGTGATCTCCGTACTTGGAGGTTTGGCCAACGCTTCACTTCAATCGAAACTTGCTTCCGTTGTCAAACGCGGTTTACTACGTGCCGCAAAAACTACCGGTGCATGGGTTATTACCAATGGTCTTGATACAGGTGAGTTATAGGTAAAAACATTTTCTACTGGAATTGTTTCAATAAAAATAATACATTTATTTGAACTTTTGCATATCATGAGGGATATTGCGATTCCAAAAATTTTTCATCTCTATCCCTTATTTTTTATTGAAAGGTGTGACAAGTCATGTTGGTGAAGCACTGGGAAGTGAGGTCCATGTGAGAGGGTCTAAAATCGTCGCTTTAGGTATTGCCCCATGGGGAGTGGTACAACAGAGGAATATGCTCTCCGGCATTAACGTAAGTTGTTGATATCTCTTTCTATATATCCTTTTTTTCACCTTATTCGATTATTAAATCATAGAACGTTATTTATAGACCCTAATATTTTTGATAGATTATATTAAAACAAAAAAATTTTTTACACTATGCATACTATTGATGCCCTTCTCAACTTTTCGTTCTTCTATATTCTAATCCATCCATTTATTTATTGGTTCTGGCCAACCAGGGATTTGATTTATTTTTCAGAACAACTCAGTAGTGTAATGCAATATAAGTCATGCGATAAGTACCTGAAATAAGAATACCTCTCTTCGTAACTTCATATTCACGTCCCTTTGAGTTTGTTTTGGATATTTTTTATTTACATTAGTCTCCAACATACTATAGTGAGAGATACAGCTGACTCAGTTCAATATATAATGCTGGAAGCAAGCTGAACCTTTTTATCTTTCAAGATGCTATAAACCACAATCTTGCTGGCCAATAGGAAACACACGCCGAGCATGAGAGGAACCTGGCTATTGGTCAGATCAGGTGTGGTCTCATTCTTTGTACTCTCCGTACATCTTGGTCCTTATTTACATTTTTCATACATCTCCATGCCCTTTCATATTTACTCATATTGTCTATTGTCTATTCGCTATGCTTTAAAAAAGATTTATTTAGACGGCACTTCCTATAATGCCTTTCTAATTTAACAGTATTAAAGTCTCCATATGTAATTAAATACTGAAGGCTAGTTAATAGCCGGACCGATGACAAATTTTGTCCTTTTTAACTGTCAAGACGTCAAAAGCAGCGTGCGTCTGCATATCGATACGAATAACGAGTAACTCGACGACCATAGGTGGATCACTTAACCTCAGGTACAAGCCCAATGCGTGTTAGAAATAGATTTGAGACCTTGCAAATTCAAAGGAGAGCATACACACGCAGAATGGATCACTGAGGAAGCTGAAATAGGAGCTGTGTGTAAGTGTTGGCTAGATCAGGTCATATAATTATTTGCTGTGGTAACTCCTGGTGAAGGTGGTGAAACAAAATAGCGGGTTGCCCCTCACTATTTGTAATCTTGATATTTCTTGGTCCTTATTTCTAACTTTCATATGTCTTATAACCTTTATGTTTTTTTATATTTACTTGGCTTATCTATATGATGGGCCTTAATTAACACGTATTTAGACCACCTTTCCTACTCAGAGTTTGCGGTCTGGAGTCATGACTGTCGGCTGACTGTCAGCCGGCGAAACTATCATTCCTTTACATCCTGGAATTATCTTATTTATTCTTATTAACTCTAGTTAATTTCACAAATCCCCATTTAAACAAATGGGTTCAAATTTTTGCAGTGATATATTTTGTTAGAGAAAGCAGCCACAGCTACGGATGATGAAACCTACTAATACATTTCCTTTTTAATTTAACGTACATCATAAACAAGGAAATGTGGCCGAAAAAGTGGTAAGAGAATGATGTGGCTATATGTGGGAGTCCGATAACTGTGCAAATGGACATGTGATGTAAGGGAATTCCAATATTAGCAAGTAGGCAGGACGATACGACTTTGTATTTCTGATTTGATGCGTAAGTGTTTATTCTTTCCCTAGAATTTTGCATAGAAAGAAACATCTATCTGTAAGTTTATTTATTGATGATTTAATCTTCAACTTCTATCTCCTTTGTTCTTTCATCTATTAAATCGATTAGCCTCAACTATAACAAATTTTGTAATATTTTTAATGCAGCATACTTGCCAATATCACGCTCAGGGAACGTTGGCGGGTCGCCAGGATACAGCTCTGAATCCTCATCACAATTACTTCCTTCTTGCCGACAATGGAACATCTGGGATGTTCTCTAGTTCTGAAATCTGTCTCAGACGACGTCTCGAACAGTACCTCGCTCAACAACCCATTGGTCTACGCCGGCTTGGTATTTTTGATAGCGAAATTTTTCACCCGTCATATTAATAATGATCGTTTGCTCATTTATAAAGCTAATATTAGATTATTTTATACTGTTTTATTGCATTTTATTGTTACATTTGCATAGTCCGGAAATCATGCATTTTGAAAGAGGGTCGAGAGATTTGTTCCATGGAACTCAAGACTAACGAATGTGATGTTATTTTTCGCTGTTTATAAGACTCCGGATGTGTATCCATTTGCATTGTGCATCACCACAAATGAACTTCGAGGATAGACTCGCATTAAGCTTCAAGTAAAAACTGGAAATGACTTCATGCTATTAATCGTCCTCTTTTTTCTACAAGACTTTAAAGAATCCAAAATTTGAAGCCATTGTTGGTCGTCATGCCTTTGAATAAGTGATCTTGTCAAAAGTGCAGACGATTTATTTTCTTTTGATTGACAGCATTACTTTTCACTTTTCCGGCGCGGATTTCCTTGAGGTGGAGTTTTACTCATATCACTAATCAGAAGTTCATGAAATGAGTGCGGAGTAACGAGTATTTTGTACAGCAACAAGAAATGAGGATGAGAAATAGGAGTAAAAGTGGATATAAAGAGTGAGAAGAGCAGGAAACAAACATTTCAATGAAAGTGCCAAATCTGAGTTGTATAAAAGGCCGGGATATGAGCTAAATAATGATCTCTATGGTAACCAATTGATGTCCGCACAAGCTCTTGGATGACCTCGACAAAAAACGTCAAAGGCTGCAAGTTAACGAAATGTTAATGTGGTATTTTGTCATATATTTCGATCTTTATCATTGTATTTAAAGGCGAAATGAGATTGAATATAGGTTTTTGATAATCTATTGAAACAAAAGTGCCGTTATTCATTTTCCTTCAAGGTGGTCATAAATCCAGAGTTCCTGTAGTTGGTGTTTTAATCGAAGGAGGTCATCACACCTTCCGCAGAGTATTCGATCTTCTTACTGGACGAAATCCAGTACCCGTTGTGATCTGTGATGGATCAGGTCGTGCTGCGGATCTACTTTCTTTCATGTGTCGATATGCCGGATCAGATGGGTTAGTTGTCTTTCTTCTAACTTATCTACTGATATATTATAAGTAAAACGTTATTCATCTATCTAAATTTCAGTGACTTAGTGCCGAACCTCCGTCGACAAGTTGTAACCAATATTGCTAGAACATTCCAGTTGAATCAGGTAGAAGCGGAGACTCTCTATCTGGATATGAAACTCTGTATGCGACGCCGAGACCTTGTGAGTGTAAACTATCACTAATTTCATTAATGGATACTATTTTATGTGGTCGGCCAAATTGCGCTAAATTTCCCCTTCTAGAACTAATGATCTTTCTTAGATCGACAAGATACAATAGCCTTTCGCGAATGAAAAAAACCAAGAGTTGAGTATGACTACGCATAAAATGGGCAAATCGAAATGAATAAGAGGGGGTTGGGGGGATAGAAGAGGACGTCAGTACTGAGCAAAAGCAAAAGGGTAGTCTGGTACAAGTGTACAACGTTATATATGTAGATTGGGAACAATGGAATTTTATTTAGCTGTGTGTAAGTCAGCTCGGATAGATCGACAAATGGTTTAACCCCTGGAAGAGTTTGTTGCCATTTCAGATAATTCATTATTACATCGGGGGAAAATTTTACCAGTTGAAGATCAGATAAATCGAGAATTATTACATAATTGCAAGTTCTTTTACATCTCTGTGTTAAATCAATTCACATTCTATACATCATATATAACAAGAATACTGCATTTGTTTCCATAAGTAAATAGCACGAAGGAGTTACTAACGCATGATAAAGAAGCTTCCACCTTCCATGAACTTCGCTACTAACACAACTGGAAGCATATCTATATATTGCGGCTTACTTTTAGAGGAGAGGAATAACAAGGACGACGTTGACGCTCTAATGGTTGTCTGAAAAATTGTAAAGGTTTAAGAGGTATGCGTTAGGGGTGGAATAGATGGAAGCTTAATTCGATTGAGTAGGATAACTGGATAGAATCGATCAGCAAAGTAAGTTGTGGGATGAGGGGTGATTGACAAATTGAAGGTGCATGTAAGGTCGGTAAATAACCAAAATAAAGTAATCATAGTGAGCGTGTTCTAAATTTAGAACATCTTACTGACAGAACAAGGTGGGATAAAAATACATGAAAGTCATCAAAAGAAAGAGAGAGAAAAAAAAGAACCATGTAGAATCAAAAGATACAAGAATGAAAAAACGCGACCGTATTGTCTTACTTGGCTACTTTCGACCGAAGCAGCATGGGTACTAACTTGTCATTGGTTCACTGAATGCCTATATTGGTTTGTGGGCTGGATGACGGGGTAGACATGTGCTTGGTAGCTTACACGATAAAATAAGAATAGTTAGATCATCCTTGATGTAGTTCAATACTCTTAAAGAGCGTTAACTTAGCTCGAATCTTTATTAAGTTTGCAGAAAATTTGCAAATATATTTATTTTTTATTTTCAGTTGAGCGTCTTTCAAATGGGTGATGGAACTTCGGATGAAATTGATCTTATGATTTTGACAGCTCTTTTGCAAGGTTAGTCATTTTTTTATTACAAACCACTTTCAAGCAAGCTAAATACTCTTTCAACTGAGTAATAAGAATTCGTGATGGGTGAGAATTAATTGCCTATTTTAAATATACCAAATAATTTAATTACTAATCAGTCGTTTTGTGATAATAGAACGCGGAAAGAATACACAAAACATGAATTTTATTTGAAAATCGATTTATGTTTAAGCATTTGCTCAAAATTTCTTTAACCAATCAGGACTCTGTTGTAGAAACTGCAGTATCGAGTTTTGTATGATAGGTCTTAATTTCCTTACCCCCATTTGATCATGTATTTGATACTTCTGGAGTGGCTTGTCAACATGTTTGTATTCGAATTACATCGTTAAATGTCAAAATCTTAAATCTTTCTTCAATAGTTAAACACCCAGATGTAAGTAAGTTCCAGTCAGAATAACGTTGAATTGCGCCTATAAGTCAAGACATGAAGGATAAAAACTGTGTTTCCTGACTTGATTCTTCAATGCCAATAAGTGAAACTTATAATCCAAGGATGATAACGAATAGTCTGGTAGTTAAGATCCATTCTACAGACTTAACATTGGCGACTTCAGGAGTAAAGTGAGAGGTTATAAGTAGTTTCGATATAAAAAAATTGAGCGATTGATAGTTGGTGGGATTCAAAAATAAGCTGCTTATATTTGGTGCATCAGCTGCACCGTGGCCAATATGTGCATTTGCCAAAATGAGGTTACAAGATCAGTACTCATCAGAGTCCCTCAGGTGATTTGTGTAACCAACCAGACTAATTCTGGTCAATTTGAGAAGTGGTAAAATATGAGTTTCTCGACTAAAATGCCCTAGAGCAATTTTTCTCAACCAATGACAAACATTGTTAACTCTTCCCCCTAATGGTCTTTGGAAGCTTATTAACATTCTACAGTAAATGGAGAAATTATTTACCTCCGATTTTTAAAATTTAACTTCAGCTCCCGGCCAGAACTTAACTCCCGCCGACCAGTTGTCACTCACAATGGCATGGCAACGACCCGATATTGCTCGTACTCGCATTCTTGTCAATGTCAATGATTGGTCGGCAAGTTAATAATTGGTCGCTCAATCTCTACCTTTGCTTAAATTTGCATAATTTCGAGGTTAAGGTGCATTTGATTTTAGATTGATTGATTAATTATTCATGATTTACAAAATCAAGATTTCAGGGTTGAGAATTTAAAATAAGTTTAAAATTATAATTGATTTTCCAGAAACCAGCATTGGAAAACGCCATGACTGATGCACTGGTCAATGATCGGCTGGAATTCGTTCAACTCCTGCTTCAGAAAGGTCTTGATATCTACAAATTCCTCACTGACCGGCGACTTGAAGACCTCTATCTCGCTACCTATGCGCTAAAAAACAACTTCTTCAGTCGTCTCTTTAGAAAACTTCTTGGCGCTAGATCGGTAATTGACCATTTCATATCGTAGAAGATGCAAATCTATTATGCTAAGATGTATCCTTACGAAATCGATGATCCTCCTAATAGCGTCTCTCAAATCAGAAGACTAAGAATTGAATGAAGAGCACGATAACGAAAATGCAAGAAGGAAAAAAGTGAAATCTGAGGCAAACAGAACCAAGTATTTATTCAGTGATTAGAAAACTGGGTTGTGTAGAGCAAATACGGGTTTAATGAGTTATAGCTGGGCTGTGCGAGTGAAAACCGATATATATCCGCGGTTTGAGCAAAAGGGGAGGGAGAATTAATTAGCTGCACTCAACTTGTGCAAACATTCGAGCGTAAGATTAATTTCAGATACAACTATGAGAATAAATATTTGATCTAGCTAAATTGATCATTAAACAATCTCCTCTCATAAAGCTGCTCTAAATAATCATGTAAGATCTTGAGGCTTCATTGGGCTTAATGTAGCAAAGCGTAAGTATAGAGCGCAGACGATAAGGGCTGTTTGACAGACGGAATATTATACGCTGAGAAGGGATGTCTGGTTTTGTCCTTTGTGAGACATTGTATAAGCGGACGTAAGGACGCTTAAAACCAACGTCATGACAAATCCCTAGTTAGTTCGCATATAAAGCTGATTTCATTTTTTCTTTTAGAACATAACGCTTCGAGCTATTGGAAATATGCTGGAACAAATAATTGGAAATGGTTATCAGCATCCCTACTGTTCAAAAAAATTTGATCCACATCTCCGCACTGTAGTTGTTCTAGCCAAACAGGTTAATCACATTTTCTTATCATAATATGATCAATTAATTCAATGGACAGTTATTTCAGCGATTGATGTACTACTAACACATATATTAGTAGCAGTCGTACATTAGAGGGATAAAATACTGACGTAGGCAACTGAATTCAAAACTTTGTCCCATGAGATCGATCATTCTAATTGATAAATAATCTTTTTTCAGCCTGGACGAAATCGACAACGTTGGTCAAACAACGGAGGATCCAATCACAGTTCAACAGTACGAAATGACAGTGAAGTTGGTTTGCAATCGGTGTGGACCCCTGCAGAATGGGTTCCTGGTGTAGCTTACAATGGAAATAGAGGAGATGATCTGACAAGATGTGGGGAAGGATACATGGTCTGTTTTCGGTATCCCTACACGGAACTACTTCAGTGGGCTCTACTCACCTGCCGATTCTCATTGGCACGATTCATGGCTCTTTCTGGCGAAGAGGCTATTGCGAAGGTACATTTCCTAAAATAGGCATTATAGTGACGTCATTGTTTTAGAAGTATAGAGAAAAAGAAGAATTCTGGGCTTCCTTAGTACATATCTGTTCTTATTTTTAAAGTAAATTTATATCAGAGTCTGCAGCTCATGACATTTGGAGAACGGGGAGGTAGCTTAGAGATTTGTTGACTAAATCCAAAGCGGCTTGCTAAGTTTACCATGAGGTAGATTTGTCAGATAACCCGAAAACCATGAGAAGAAAACGGATTTTAATAGATCGTGTATTCGAGTTAGTAAATTGGGTTACATAGATCCTGGAAGGAGATAAACCCCTCAGAGGGGTGAGGGGGCGGTTTAAAAATGTGAATGGCAGGAAATCTGATATTGAAAAATATTATATCTGTTATTTGGCACGAAGAAAATTTTTGGGGAGCAAAATTAAAAGTCTACTCAGAAGTATAATGAACCTGAGTAGCTATTTATTATTATTAAATAGATCAATTTATTGTTTGACCTTTGTTTACTCCTAATAGGCTCTACTCTCCGTGCGGATTCTTCATGGAATGCGAAAATTTATGGATGTTGAATCAGAAACCGAACTCATCGAATCAATTAAAACTCAAGAGGAGTACGTTTTTTATCGAAATTAATTAGTCTCTTACTCTTACTCTCTTCTAGGACCCAGGCGTTTACATTTTACCGTATTTTTAATGTACTTATGCACTGTTATCACGCGTGCAGAGAGAAGAAGGCAGGACCCAGTGGAGGAGATTGTCCATTCCCCAGGTCTGGTTGTCTTGTCCGTCAGACATTAGGCAAATTTAGGTTTTGACCGCTTGACAAAGAGTTTAGACGAGACTAAGTCTGCGGAATTTAGTCCTAATTGTTGATTAGCCATTTTTACTCAGTAAAAATTCAAATGTATAGTGGCTAAGACTTTCCAGAGTTTGCTTTCAAAAAAACGGATATCAGACCAACCTGTTCACTCTTTTTTTAGCGTAATCAGCATTTGGAATTGTACAGTATTGGGAACGATGTACAATGATATGGAAGATCTCAGAGAAAAAGTATCTTTTACACATCCATTAACACTTTCTAAGTAGACAATGGACACATGTGACGATGGGTGGAAGTCAATCCTATTCAAATCACCGTGCGTCTAAGGGATTTTATAACGTGCCCAGACATTGAGTACCTGGATACTACATGATTGATACCATAACGCTAATTAATATATGCAAAATGACTAAGATTTAGTCTTAACTCAAGTAAGTTTTCCCTGATTTCCCCTAGTCCAAATCGGTCAGATCCTTAGGCAGTGAGAAATAGTTATGCACGCTGTGAGATGAATTTCGGCTAACGCAGTGACTGCCTTCGTTCTAGTCACCTCTCCGCAACCTTGTAAATGAGAGGGAAAACAGGAGATAAATGTGAAATAAAGAATCTGAAATAAACATGGGTGAATATATTCAGTACTATCTACGTCTGTCATAGATTACTTAGCCACGATAAGTCAAGTGCAGCTTAAGAAAACTGCCTGATTAATGTCTAGGTGGGTTAGGCTGTGTTACAATCTATTAGACAGATTTAATAACTACTGGGAGTGGTTTTCCACAATCTCCATTGCATCCAACACAAGAGAAGAGGAGGTTAACATGCAACGACGCAACTTTATTCATCCAGACATTCAACAGAGAACCGTCTTGGACTAAGTTAGGCCAAAATATGGTATTTACGTGTAAGTGTATAACTTACACATAAGGTAGTGGTGTTAATAATGAAAGAAAAATATCGAAATAAGAATAATGATTGGATTGCGGTTAAATAAACAATTCATTTAACACCGAAATGTTGGTGGTTAAGTGACAACCATTCATTCCAAAGCTGTCTTAACACACATGATTTTTCCTTGTTCCTTCTAGTGACTTTGAAAAACTGGCAGTAGAACTTCAAGAACACTGTTACCGACATGATTCCGACCAAACCCGTCGTATATTGACATACGAACTCCGTAATTTCTCTAGCAATACCTGTCTCTCTCTCGCTCAAATGTGTGAGTCTAAGTCCTTCATTGCTCACCCCTGCACTCAAGCCATTCTCTCCGATCTATGGTATGGTGGTCTTCGAGAAAGCCGATTTGTTTCCGCCAAGGTTACTCTGGTTCTCATCGGCCTCTTACTATTGCCCTTTTATCCTGTTATCGCGATGTGTTTTGCCTCCTCGTCTTCGAAATTTTTGGAGTTCAAGACGCGCGAAGAGTTGTCAGCGCAACCACAGACATGGGAGGAATATTTAGATGAGATGGATACGTCGTCGTCTAGTTCTAGCTCCAGTTCTAGTTCTAGCTCAAGTTCTAGTTCTAGCTCTTCAAGTAGCAAATCCAGGAGTTTATCTCCCAAAAGGTCGGTTGATTGAATATTCAACTTTTGATTATTGAACGAATTAGTGTGTATTAATAAATCCTTTTGTTTAATTGCGATTACTCTAGTGATGCCAGAGCCAGGGTCATCGATAGGTTCAATCTCGCGACACCTCTAAGCATTCTTCGACCCTTATCTGAACCTGTTCGAAGGAATAAACTCTTCAAGGTGATGGTCATCTTACCTATATTGACGATGATAAATAAACCTTTAAATTGAAAATAACAGTACCAATGTTTTTACTAATACATATGATATAGCAACTAAATATGTAGAATCGACACCATTCTCTACAGTTTAAGTCTAGGTAAAGGAATGCTTTGCCCTTCTCCTCTTACGAGAGAGGGGAGAAGCCAATATAATGTACGTTAAGAAAAGGAAACAGTGCGAGAATACGAAGGAATGACTCAAATACTTCATTGGCTGTGTGGTGGCCTGATGCTTGAGTCTAGAGGGGACAGCACATCATTGCATCGGATTTTGAGTCATGGTGTCCCTAATGTACACTTCGAGAGTGAGAAAATCCTAGTTGTAATTAAAAATAGCTATGAGGAATAGGGAACAATTACAGTTAAAAAAAACACTTCCTTTGAGTTGAAGATAATAATAGAACAGATATTATTAGAATCCTTGGCAAAACTAAAATTTTCACTAATTTTATCACATGTAACAGTAAAAAGATGGAAATGGTTGAGGGAAAGTAGAGCATAAAGTCAGAGAGTTAGAGGAGTCTTACTTTGTTTGAATATTATGCTTGCCACGTCATCCACTTTTTACTTTGGCCGCATTGTTGGAAGCGTCAAATTATGGATTCTTGAATGAGTTCATGCCCGAATAATTAAGGCTCATTGACCATTTGAATAAGTAGACGGGTGGTTAATGCCATCTCAAGGAATTTGTCTCCTATTTGGGCTTTGTAGAATATTGAAATGAGGTCCTCGTTCTTTATATAAATAATTTGTTTTATATCATTCCACTATTATGAAGAGCAAACAAATTCATTACCCAATCAATCAATCGTCTCAAGGTCATCGTTATATTGAAATTTTAATGGAATTCCATTTATTGTTTTAAATGAGCTGGATACTATAGTTCAACCGTGATGAAAGTCAAAATTATCTTAATAAAGATACACTATTGGGAAAACAGGGGGCAAATGGTATGGAAAAGGGTAGGGAGATTCAGTCAACGGAAATCGGGATAATTATTCTTCTCTTCTCAGTTCAAAGAAATGTGATACTACTTTTACCTAAAATATCTTGTGTAGAAATTTGCATTGAATCGATGTCAACGTCGAAGATGACATTTTGATTTGTGGCGTTTATAAGACCTAATTAATCGGAAATTCGATGTCCTTTTTGATCTTTGTGCCTGAGAGGCAATTATCAATAGGGGATCAATATTTTTATGCACCAATATAGCTGAAACCGTCAGGTGTCATTTAACCGAAGTCGTTTTCGGGACATTTACTGCATCAAATGTGAATCTTCAATAGATTGCTTTGAAAAGCAAGGATCTTCTCTGTTGCTTCAATGTTAAGAGGTCTAATTTCTACTACTATGATAAATCTGCCCATTGAATATTGCTAGGCTACAGTTGACTCAAACCCGAGAGAGATAAGAAAGAATGCAGTAAACACAAGACATTTTATCATCTAAACAAGGGATTTATGCAAGAATACAAGTTTTCCGCTTGGTACTAGGGCTTGAAGATCAAAATGGCGCTGGATTGATAAATTTTTAACCTTAAATAACTGTCAAGCTGTCAGGAATGAGATGTGCTCGAGTATTGATAAGGCTGATGGGCAACCTAGAGACAACCTGCGGGGGTTGGCCAATCCGAGACAAAACGTAGACAGTGCATTTATGGGCTTTATTTTAACGGCTTCTAATAAGATAGCTATTGGGTTTGTTATCACTTTGTACTTTACAGACGGGCCTCGAAAATCTCTCTTCATTAGAGGTTAAACACGCGTTTCTACCTCGTGATAGTAACCACTGTTTTATATTTTCAACTTTCAAATCACCTTAAAATGAATATTCTTTCTTTTCTAACCGGTTTGTCAATCATCAAAGGATTCCATTAGAGAACAGAAAGGAAATTTTGATTGCACTAACGCCTCGAGTCTTCCAGGAAACAACAGTTATCTACGTCTTCCAAATGCACGAAGAATTCGAGCTTTTTCGGATTGTTTTCATCAGAACAGAAGTCAGAAGTATTTTTTAGCAAAACCATCGGATACAGTTTTGTCTCTTATCAGCAAAACTGAAGAAACTTCTTCGAATAAGGTAAGCTAAAAGAAATCTTATCAAAAGCTCTTTCTTTAGTGCATTCAAACAAGATTATGTAATTGAGAGAGAAACATTCACAAAATATGATATCTAATATGATGTGTTTAGGAAGGAGTTACTGAAGGGTATTTCAATTAATCGGTAAACACTTCCAGACAAGCGACGCTTGGAATGCAAAACGGTGAAAATATTGAGAATGGAACCTCTAAATGGCAGATATTTTTTTTAGATAACAGAAGGATAGGTGAAGAATGATTTCTAAATAATAAGAGAACTTAGGTTACCGTTTCTATGCTTAAATATACCGGGTAAATCATGGGCAAATAGAGAGATCAGAGATCGGATCAAAATAGGCTATGTAGTATTTATATACTTTCTCTATTTATGAGTCACTACTAGAACAGTAAGTGCATTTCACTTTATGCTTTTAGGATTTTCCTCCACTGAAGGAAACAAAACCTCTTCCGGTAATTTTCATGGATGATGTTACCAACGATGAAGGTGAATTTAGTTTTTCTTCTTCTACAAGGACCAATGACTTTAGTCAAGGTGAGTTCTTTGCTTTTCCTGATACTACTGATAAGAAAACTCAAAGTGGACTATAAGAGGTGTGGTCGAAATAAACGTGTTTTAAGACACATCATAGAGATAAGACAAGTAAAGAAGAAATGACGCAGTCTTAAAGATATACGAAAGATTGAAATAAAGACCAAAATGTATAAAGGTTATGAATGATAAGAGGAGGCATCCATCTTGTCTTGTTAATCATAACACCACCTCGAGGCAGCGGTGTGAAACTGAATATATGTCCTGATTTGGTTAATGGACACACTGACCTCTTATGGTTGGTCTTGTTCATTAGTTCACTTTCCGTGAAGGGGCGTGGACTAATGCTTGGTTCGCTAGGTTGCGGGTCTACTATTAATGTGGTTTGTGGCTTTCAGAAAATTTGGTATAAAGCCAATAAAAAGGTAAAAGAGTTTAGTCCAGACTAACTGTCAAGATTAAACGGGGCACCATGCGCCCTCTGATAGATAAGAATCATGGATGATTTGGAGACCGCCTGTAGGAATCACTCACTTCGTAACAATACATAGGTTCCATCCTTCTGAATTGCATATAGGCAATATGTTACTCCACTTCTAAGTTTTTATGACATTCACCTGACAGTAAGATGAAAGGAGACAAGATTGTGACGTTTATTGGTTTATTGGAGGTTGTGAGGTTTATTGGAAAACTAAAATTGAAACATCCTGAAAGAAAAAAATGGAGGAAACGACCAGCTCTATGAATGGCAAACAGCCTACTTGCCTGAGCTTTAACTACGCATAAGTCAGGTAGGTCGCCTAAAGATTGACAGCAATACTTATCTCCGGGGTTGATTCGATGCCTATAAAAGGAAAATTAGACATGTGTTTATCAAGTAGAGATATAATCTTTGAAGAAATAATCATTAAGCATTAACTAGTGCGTTAAATCAATTCAAATCAAATCCTAAAAGTCCTTAAATATAAACTGGGTAATTTTTTTTGTGACATCGTTTGGAAACTGTGTGACGGTTTCCAGACCGTCCAGACTGGAGGGTAGGAAGAAATAGATAGTTAATAATAGTTAAGAGTTCGCTTTTTACTTTTTAACGAAAGGAATTATATGGAGTTTGAGGATAAGACCGATTGCAAATGAATAGTTGAGAACATACAGCGATGTTTTAATTGTGTTGCTGATGATATTCATTGCCTTCGACACTGACCTTCAACACTACTTGCACCCGTCATACTCTCATCAAATCTAACTCAAAAGCCACTTTTTAAGAAAACTGCTTCCCTTCAGAGTAGTCTACGTTTTGTTTCGTTTTACTAGGTTTGTTACGTATTGGGAGCAAAGTTTACGACCCCAGAAAACCGCAGAGAAAACACGCCTGGTCTGGTTCACATGGTTTTAACTGTTTCTATTCATTAAATAGACAAACTAGATACATTTCAGGACAGGAGCGGGCAGTCCTACTCAAGTCATTGTGTGCAAAGGGTATTTATTATGTGGTCCGTCACTGAGAGCTCGGATGTCACAGTTTGAAACCAGATTTGATGTCATAGGATGAAATAACTGCAAATAAACCCCTCATTGTCAACATCTAAGATTTCCTTTCGTGAAAACATGAACTGTTAGAGGATTTTAGTATATTCCAATCAAGATAAAAAAGTATTGAATTTTGTTAAGACGTCAAGTTTCTTTAAGGTGGAGCGGTTCAGAAAATCGATAGAAATTCGAATATTGAACTAGTTTGGGCAACGCAAAGAATGCTTATTTATTCTTTCTAGATTTGATCATTTCGAATAACTTCGAATATCAAGTGACAGAAAACACAGAGAATCCCAATGTAGAGATCAACCAACCTTTTGAAAAAGATGATCCTATTCTGCGCTACCACAAACATTGTTATCTTAAATCGCATGAAGATTTGCTCGATCTTGCGAGTAATAATCAAACCGTGGGCATTTCGAAATCCATTTTCCACATTGAACTAGTTCCAGAAGAAAAAACTCGAAAAAGACAACGTAGAAGACGTAGATCACCTCTTGGAACCACACATCTCGAAGCTTCTGTGCCTGATTTGTGTCGTGGCAATAAAATCCGGTAAATTTATCATAATCTACACATGTTACTTATAAGGAATTCAGTAGATCCTGTTCACTTTTGTCATCTGATTTATTTAAATCCACAGTAAGGGAAGTGCATCTTCATTGCCTGAAGCTGTTTCTCGTCGAGTTAATTCTGCTGGCGGAAATATAACTATCACTGCACCTCTAAGAACTGCTGTTCTAAATGCCCCTCATTTCCAGGCGCTCAGTTATGCTGGGGGAACTATTACATCCGGAAATGCACCATTTGGATATGTGGGAACCACAGGAGACCCTAATGGGGTTACTGATGGCCTGGCCTCTTTTGAACCTCACCAACACCAGCTTTCATGGGGTAAGAAGATCTACGAATTCTTCTCCGCTCCAGTTACAAGATTCTATCTACATTTGGTAGGTTTCTGTTTATACTTACTCAGTAACATTTCTTTGCTCAATTTCTAACTTTTCTTCGCATTTCATTTCAGCTCCTTTACCTAGTATTTTTGTTGATGTTTGTATGTTACAGTCTGATAACCGTACCTTATCAGAGTTTAAACGGATTGGAAATGTACATCTATCTTCATATCATCACGTATACTATTGACAAATTTCGAGAAGTAAGCAATATTCCTTAATAAATTCTCAAAATTTCTGAATTTCTGTTTATTTTTTCATTTTGATAGGTTAATTTATCACCGGGTGTCAACTACTGTCAAAAGATGCGAGTATTTCTCTCTTCATTCTGGAACGTATATGATTTCATTCTCAGTTTCATCTCGGTAATTGGAGTAATTGTTCGGTTGGTAGGATTAAGAGATCATATGATCTTTCTATGGGGCAGAAACACACTTCTTTGCTGTTGTCTATTTTGGACAATGCGATTTATGGAACTAATGCAAATATGGCATTTTTCGGGACCTTATATCTATCTGATCGTCACCATGTTGCGAGCTATGATTCCACTGCTAAGTTTGCTTTTCATTCCTCTACTGGCTTTTGGAGCCCTTCGAGAAGGTATCATGGTGATGAATCGCACTGAATTATCCCTGGAAGCATTCAAAAATGTCCTCTTAGAACCCTACTTCATGCTCTATGGTGAAGTCTACGCGCCTGAAATCGATCGTAAGTTAATATGTACTTAATTGATTTCAGTAGTAATGATATTTAATAATATATTTTCATGCCTAATTTGCAGCCAAAGACTGGGGAGTGAATTTAACCGAGACTCCGCTCTATGAAATGGTTCCAATCTTAGATGTTGCTTATCTTCTCTATTCAATTGTTCTTATGCTGAGCGTGATTATTGCCGTATTCAACGGCATCTACGCGAGAGAGCTTGCTAAATCAGAGCTGAATTACAAGTACCTTCGGTACTCGATTATTATTGGCTATGAATCGCGACCACTTATTCCACCACCCTTCGTGGTCATCTCCTGGATCTACGCCATTGGTCGAAACATCTACAGGTATTATTTTGTTTGGTTTATTTTTGTGTTTTCAGTGTTAGAAGAGACTCTTATTTAAAGCGAGTAAATCAATGTAGATTAGAGAAAACTATTTAAGTCCGTCTCATCTTTATTAGTCCAGCTACCACAAGACAGAAAAGAGACAGGGTCGATGATTGAATAGTGGCATTAGGCAAGAATAGGGAGGAAGCAACAATCTTGTGAATGATTGAGAGGGAGAGTAAAGCTCAGTAGGTAGAGGTCAGTTGGCGAAACACCAGTTCAAATTTATTAGAGTTCACCTTGATTGAGTTCCTTCCTGTGAGTTCTAATGTGCTAAAATCATGTAAGATTTTACTACTTTTTTCAGCCTTTATAAGAAAAAATGAATTAAAGTGGCATGACCTACCATCATACTTAAATGACAGGTTCATAAGCACAGAAGATTGCAAATAAAATTCGAATTTCAGAAGACGAAACAATGTACCTCCAACTAAGTGAATTGTATGTAAATAGAATCTTAAAGTCAAATGAAATGGCACATTTGACATTCTTTTTACGATCTCCTCTCTTTATCACTTATTGAACCTTATCCGATTTCTATTGCATTTCCGCAATGAAAAATTTATCTCCGTCTCTACGTGCCAAAATATCAATATTATTATTAATCGCTCTACGTACATATGGAACAAAACAATCAGACAATTTCATTAAATATTTTAAGATTTAAGAGAGTTATCCGACTTTAATAAATCACTTCTTCTTTATCCTTCTGCGTTGTAGACGTTGTCAAATGAAGTGTCGCTGCCGACGCTGTGCAAGACTAACGCGAAAGTGTCGGAAATTCTGTCAGAATATACCGAAAAAATTGCGGAAGGTTTGTTGCAGACGACGTTCTTGTTCCACATCTTCCACTAGTTCTAAGTCCTCCTCGTCCTCCTCCTCCTCCTCATCAAGTAGTGCTTATTCCTCCTCGTCTGATCATCATAAAAATTCCTTTGATATTGGCCACATTTTTGCTCCTGGAACTGCAATGGCTGGTGGCAATCAGCACTCAGGTGGTTTGAGTAAGTTCGGTTAAACTATATATCAGACTGCTGTAATATGATGTAAACCGGGGTTACATGGGATATGTCAGGTCACTGGAACAGTTCAAAAGGAGGCCAGCAGAGCCACCACTTCAATTTATAAATTAAAATATTTTGCTTAAATATAAATGCTTATTCGTGAGACGTTAACTATGTCTAATTGTCATTGTCTCCTTGGGTGACTGGTTGTCGTGTGGCATCTATGTGCCGGGTATTAGATCGCCGAATTCATTATTCTGAACCGTTAGACATAAATTCATCCCTGCTATCTCGAGAACAAACCGAAACTTACTTGACTTTGGTAGGTCATCTTTTATTAAACATGACAAATCAAAAAGGTCTCCTACACATTTTAATAGGCCATGCAAACACTCTTCTTATATTCTGCGCTGCCGGATATGTACTTTCATACAAATACTCAAAATTCAAGGTAATCCAACGAAATAAAGAGTAAATATTTTCATTAATGCAAATCAAAACCGTAAAAGAATATCGGAGTAAAGAAATTATTATGAGGCCTCGCTGAGCTCACACGTCAAAATATTAGAATTTGTAAGCTATGTATCCTTTTGTTCAATTCGTATATTTGATACGATCTTATTCCGTTATCATAACCAAGAGGAATAAGAAAAAATTTACGAGTTCTGTGGGAAGCAACTGAAATCAGTTAATAGGGAGTCGAATAAATAATAAAGGAGCTGGAATAAAAAGATACGGAGAGCAACGTCAAAGTGTCAAAAAGTCTTGCTTCATACTTACTTAACGGGTGGCTTAGGTTTCGAAATTCAAATTTAATGCTTCGTTCCTGGACTACAATAATGCTTTTCTACGATGTTCAGTGCTTATTGACCCGATTTTCATTCAAGAAGGGTCGATCTTGCCAGTTCATTTCACCTTATCTTCCGAAGGTTGAGAACGCAAAGAATCTCATCAGATGTTCCACGGCTTACAGTTTAAATACAGAAGAGATGAAAAGCTAAACAATTTAAGATAGCAGAGCTTCGTAAGATATTTAAATAAATGGGGCTTTAATTTTTATATTTCATACGTGTTTATATTAAAGATTTGTCTGCTAGATCTCTGGGTAATATCATGCTCGCAATATTCGGTGATTTTTTATCGAATTTTTTAAGTGAGTAGCAGGTCATGCTACCACGTTTAATTTGTGTTTTCTTACGGCTATGATCAGATAAATAAGACTAGCATCTATTTTTTAATGTGGCAGAGCTCACGAGAGTTGAGCTACGACAAATTGTGGTAATGATGATGTCAAAACGAAATAAGTAAGTAAGATAAGCTTCTAGTCCAGAGGACTCCGAAAACTCATCTTACATGTGTAGCATCTTAGAGCCATATTAATATAAAATTCGAATGCTACTACCACTATCTTGACTAGATTTCAACCATAACTTCTAGAGCTCATGGCGTCTCACTTTCCAGACATGTAGGCCAGCACCGCTACGTCACTGACGTAAGCCAAAGTAGATATGGTTTCTGTCAGTGACAATGAGAATATTTGGGGTTTTGTTCTTTGGATCTACAAGTAACTGCTAAAGGAATTATATGTCGGAAATTAAAGCTTGAACTGAGCTGAGCTCTAGAAAGTACTTGCTAATTCCAAAGCTCAGGATTTACAAGGGAAAGAAGAAGAGTTTCAAAATAATATAGCCGGATCTAGGGGTCGGAGGTTAAGCGGTATTTACTTAAACATCACTGAGGAGAACGAAAAAGATAACTCTTATTCAATGAAGTGATAGGTGTCAATCATATTTAGTCCTTTGATTAAATGAACTGAATACTAACCACCGATTGAAAATCCTGCCTTTTATTCATATCACTTTTTGAAATCCATAAATTGTTTTCATGAAACCGGAAATTGGGCTGTGATGATATTTGGCATGACAAAGCAATAAACTTTTATGAGTTTGATCATGGGAAAGCATCCGAACACAGAAAAGATCAAAACGAGGGGATATCGTGTTCGAGTTGATTATGAAGTCAGCGCATACAAATGAGCCCTATCTCATCTAAATTCTCAGTTACAATTGGAGGGATATGATTTACTGAGCCATATTTTTCTAAAAGTATCTTGTTACAGTTGAGAGCAGGGAGTAGTCAAGACATTTCAAACGCGGTAGAGCTCATTATATTTCACTCAACGGTTACCAATTTTATCAGGGTTTTTCGAGTTGCCAAATGCAAATGGAATTAAAAATACCAATTTGCCAATAATTTTTTTTCATTACATTTCAGAGCTTTTCTTAAAGAAGGAGGAAGTCGAGAAGTTGCATGATTTTGAAGAGGAATGCGTCCAAGATTACTGTCGAGAGATAAAGGACAACGAAAATAAACGACCCAAAGTGAAACTAGAAAGCATCAGCTCTATGTGAGATACACATTCATGAATTCATTCATATGTATTGCAGTTTTTTTATATAATAAATCCATTAAAAACATGAAGTACATAGCTTCTAATTAAATATTCATGGAGCAGAGTAAAGAGGTAAATTGGTGATTTCAAAGTTGAGAACAAGATTTCCACTTCGCTCCAGTTGCAGTTAAAGTCTCTTAATCCTTAAACTCTTTATCCCCCTAAGATTTCGGGATCATTCGATTAGAGCTTAGCTTTCAAGGTAAGTGGCTGGAAATTGTGGCAGTTGTTGATTTTCAAGAATGAAATCTTGCATTCATTTGAGAATTACTAATAACAACTAGCTCAAATTCGTTTGGTTCCATAAGAAAGCGTAAGCTTGACTGACAAGGTTTAAATGATGATAACTTCACTCCCATCTTGGGAGTTACAGACTTCCACCACAATTTCCTAAACGTTCGTTGAATGTGATTCAGCTATCTCATCTTTGATCACTTAAGATCATTTTGTTTTCTCAACCTTGGGAAGAAAAAGTGAATTGAAGTGGCAAAACTGACCATCATGATTAAGAAATTTTTCAAAAAGCACTGGATGTCATAAACAAGCATTTTCTGCAATCCAAGGAAGGAATTTTAAAACTAAGGTATTTTAGTAAATTGATGTTGATCACAGTACCATTTTGATTCCCTCTCCCTTATTATTTGTTGACCTTTCTATTAACAGAAATTGAGAAGTTCGAAGTATTTTTACCGTGAGTAGTAATAATTGACTTTTTAGTTCTTATCAGCATTAAAAAGACTACTCGGCGTAAAATAACTGAATAGATATTGAACTTTAAACATTCCTCTGGGTCAAATGTCTGCGATACACAGACCTTCCCGACGTTATAAAGAGGTATCTGGACCTATTTCATATGTAGCATTATAAATTTAGTGAGATTTGCACAGCTTTAATCCAAAAGTCATAAATTAATCTCTCATTTGTTTATTTTTCTTTTTGACAATCAGTATGGCCGCAATGCAATATCGTCTCTCAGAAATCTACCTCGGACAGCAGAAACTTCGTGGACAGATCCGGGTCATGGGAGATGAGGTACTAACAAGTCAAGAGGAAGTTCTCTCCCAAATATATGGATACAAGAACCAGATATCTATGCTAGTTCCAGAAATAGGTAGTGATCAAATAAACACTGTCTTAGAAAATGGTGACCCTGCTCTACTTGAATCTGTTCTGTGGTTGCTCAAGAATAATTCTCAGCCTATTATGAGTGAGTCGGATGGATTGAGACGCAGGAAGAAACTCTAAGAAGAGAGATTTGGAATTTCCTAACTTTTAATTAAAACCTTTACCATTCTTTATTGTGCTATGATGTCTCCCCTTTTGGGGATGAATTACTTATTTAACGCCCCTCTTTGTGCCACATAAATAGATTTTTTATTTAGAAGAAAATGTTGACTTTCTTTTCAACTTCATATATGATGGAATTTTTGGAAGCTACAAATATATAATAGATCGCCGCGATTAAATCTTAAAGTACCCACAGAGATAACAGAGTTGCTCAAACCTGGTTGACTACCAAGGACAAAGTCGTGTTTAATTAACAGGCTTAATGCTGTAATATATGGTCTGGCCTTCTGTTATGAAGACTTCAACAATTGCACAGGCTAGGCTAGACAAGGCTAGTCTACTGCTATATTAATGTAATTAAGAATGTATCTATACATTTGAAATAGGTTTGGTCGGATAGGGGTTGACCAGAGAAGCAAAATAATTAGTGAAGCCGAATTTGACTGGTCAGACAATGGACCTATCGATGCTAGATTGTTTATTTGGTCATGCCATAGTTATGACGTGAACGTAGGATGGCTGCGACGTGGCACTGATACTGCATTTCGGATGCACTTTAAATCATTGTATTGCCTTCCTATAACTGATAAAGATTGTGATTCAGGGGGAAGGATTGGCTTTCTGACCAGACAACATTAGAACAAAACCAGACTGTGTCCAGACTGGGATGGGAAAAGCAATAACTAGCTCTAGAACGGTAAAGTAGATCAAAAACATCCAAATCAGCCTTTTTAATTATTACATTTTATTTTTAAAATTGTTCTAACCTATCCCATCTCTGATGTGACTATGTGACTGTAAGGTGGTAAATATTTTGTAAGATCGCTTTGTTTTCTCAATCATTGGGGGGCAAGTTAAAGTTGTGACTATCATGATCAAAAAATCAGTCATTAAAGCACTGAATAATGTTACTTTGATTTTGATGCGTAGACAACCAAATTAGTAAATATTCCACTGTCCGAATCTAGAAATCAAATGAAACAAGACCCTGATACCTGATCTTTTGATTTCCTTCCCTTTATCATTTGTTAGACTCTTCTCTCAACAATTTCTGCTTCTTCCCACAATTAAGAATTGCAAATTCTTATATCACTGCGGGTAACATTAATGAATATAGTGATTTTAAAATAACTGAGATTTATTTAAATTGGGATATTAAGAGCAGGTAAAATAATAAATGTCCGGCTAGACGATTTCTGACAAAGGATTTGTTCCGTAATTTCTCTGGTTAGAACTGCAATAAATCTCAGTTTTTACTTCTCAACGATTCTCAATGATTTCTCAATTTACTTCTCTATAAAAGAAGTGCAATACGCACACAGGTGCATCCATGTATAGTATGCTTGATCTTTTAGGTTAATCAAGCAAATTACTTTTAAGAGATTGGACTTAAGTTCACATTGAGATTTAATTGACGTCAACCAATCAGATGAAGCTACATTTCAGTTATACGTAGGTTAAATGAGCGTGTAGAAACAGTTAAATACGGAAATACCCATTTTAGCACTAGCATTGTCAGGGTCGTTATGCACTTGTCCTTCATTTTGCTATCTATTCTCCTTCTAGTTTTTGTTCCGCCGTCGGAACAAAACCTAAAATTGGCCACCTTTAATATACAAGTCTTTGGCATTACAAAATCGAAGAAGGAGGATGTTATGAATATTCTGGCAAATGTAGAATAGAACAATTTGATTGATCAATAAGTATTTATAAAGATTATTTGCAGATTTGATGGAGTTTTCGTACAGGAAATCAGAGAAAAGGAGGGAAAGGCTTTTAAAACATTACTGAAAAAGGTCAATGAACTTTGTGGGTAAGTATTAACAAAATACTAGATCCATAAAATGTAATTTGCAAAAATAAAAACTTTTTTCTAATATTTAATTTATCATAATTAAATTTAATGATTTCCTCTAGTGATAATTGAAATTTTGGGAAGTTAACAGGCACAGTTTTCCTAAATTGCGATGTATTATTTTCAACAAAAAGAAAATCTTGAAAATAAAATTCAATTTTTTTCTCACTAAGATTTACATTTAATTTACAAATGATATTTAGATTGTTTAACATTTATTTTTAATTCATTTTCATTCTTAAAGAATAGTAACATCAGGAAAACGCCTCTTGACATATCGCTGATAGTATGTCAGTGGGAATTGAAGGACACGCAATTGTTGAAATCTACTTTTGAAAACCGAAATTTGTTCTTTTGAAATTATAAAAATACGAATAGTGAAGATAGCGCTGAAAGCATTCATCGAGAAAAATGACTCTTTAGTTCCAACTGTTGAGCATAGTTACATATATATTTTGATTGATCGATTTATGAAGCAATAAAGCAACCAATTAACAATTTTTTGAATGCACAATGTAAAATTATTGATTTTTTATGACTAATCAAGATATTATATTTATTTTCATTGCAGTTTTCTAGGATTCGATATATATCATTTGAAATGTTAAGTAGCTTTTTTCTCTGGTGCGTGTAGCGGAGACTACACCAAAATGCCCTATTGATAGAGCTAGTTAATCCCTCCTCAGCAGTCCAGATAGCGTCCAACAGAGTACTCTATAATAAATTTGCTCCCGAAATTAGCTAGGCTGCGTCCAAAGTAGCGAGAACAAGAAAGTTATTGAGTAGTGAGAGTTTATTGATCCGTAAGCGATGAGGTGTAAGAATTTTAAGCGATCAGAGCTCCCTATGGGTCGCTATCGACGAGCGTGGTCCTTAAATACAAACGACGCTAAGTTGCAGGGATATTGATTGCTGATTGGCTGAGGAGGCCTCCACATGCGAAACTCAGTGAAATTGTAGAAGATTTGAACATGACTAGTAAATGCATATGCAATAGCTCTTACAGCCTTACTTTTTAAAATAACTTTAAATCAGTCGCATTATATACATTTATGCATTCTTACTTAATTCATAGTTACATTTATTAATTGCTTACGGCAGGGCGAAAGTATTACAGATTTTCATTGTGGGAAAACATCAGAATTCGGGGAAGGGAGAGTTAGGCAGCTTAACATGGGTTATGGGTAAGGGATCGAGGAGAAGTAGAAATAGAAGTCAAGTCTTTTAAAGTGTCTTACAAAGTTTGACTTTTGGAATCATGTTTGTGTTATTGTTGCTGTACAGTCCACCACTTCACGTTCTAATGTTTTAATTTCAAAATTTCAATATTCATTCCCTTTTTCCTGATTGAATTTACGTTTGCAGGGACCCGTTGATGCATTCGGATTTGTAATAAGCCGTCTCAGACGGGTCTTTCATCTAATAATTAAATTTACATCGGTAGATCTGAGCTAATACAACTTTAACCTAAAAGAGTTAAATGGGATTTGCTCTATAATTCAAAATTGAGAATAATTTGATGAAAGTAAAAGGGGAGAACATTAATCTACCTTTAGATGACAGAGTGACGTGTGGCACCCAAATAAATGATCACTTTATTTTAGAAGCCTTTAGAGATGATTTGACTTTAAATGGAAGAGTGTTTCATGCATTATATATATTTTAAATACCACCTCAGGTAAGATTTCAATTGATCTTTGCCCCATTTTACGCAAAGAAAATTAAAAGATTTTATTGAGGTGAAGTAAGTTAATGTAATATTTTTATTCAATGTTAGACGTAAAGGCAATGGGAAAGAATTGGAAGATAATTCAAGGCGTTAAAGAAATTGTATTTTAGTCGAATTTCAGTTTCATTATGATATCCACCTTCCAGTTAATGGAAATTTTTTGTTAAAGTAAGTTTAGAGATATCAAATTGATTCACTAAGTGAGTTAATGTTAGCGATGTTCAAATTTTATCGCTAATGATATTGGCAATAGCTCAGTAAGAAAAGTTTTCTCTCTCTTAATTACGGGGAAGCATTCGCACGAGGTGTACCGCAAGCAGGTCGGAAAGTCAATAATGATGGTGAGAGAGAAGTAGATAGTGAGGCTAAAGCAACAGGATTGTTGTTTCATTTGTACTTAGGAGCATTGTTTTATTCATATTCGTTTAAGGGGAAGAGTTAACTTCGTGATGTACAATTATTTAATCCTCGTCATTTGATCCTCAGTTTCATGGGTGACTGGTGGGTCATGTCATCTCGATTTATTTGCTTTTTTTACAGTCAGGAGAATGCAGATGAGATGAAGCCTTTTAACAGAGCCAGATAATCATCATTGGAGATAATTTTAAATCGATAAATGACGATAAGTAACTTTTCAAATTAACCTAGAGCTCGATGGTAATCAAGGGACCATATTTTCAAATCGTACAATTAAATGAACTCTATTAATATATAATTTCCATTAAATGCTAATACAATGCAATAATTACATCCTTTTAAGGTTACTGATCACTAAAATAGATAAGAAATGTAATCTGATGTCGTGTACTAATCGATTTTACAACAATTTTGTAATCTTCTCCTTAGTAAAACGGAGGGAACACGTTTCGATGGAATCACAGGACCACGAAAAGGAAAAACTTTAATAAAAGAACAAATCGGCTTTTTTTATCGGTAACAAAATATTAATTTTGAAAATTTAAAAAAATTAAATAAATATTATTATCGGTTTTGTCATAGCTGTAAATGTTTATTTTCATTTAAACTATACTATATCGCAATTATTAAATTATTTAGATTAATAAAATGAAATGTCATTTTTATAAATATGATGGTTAAATAGCATAATAAAATAATTCTGTGTTTTTATCAAAGACCCCATGTAATCCACCTCAATGAACAGGTTGAACTTAAAAATGTGACGGATCAGTTTGAAAGATCACCAGATTGCTTCGTGATCACGCTTCGAAAGGTGAGTTTAATGACCTTATTTTGAGAAATTTTGCATCGAGATAAAATAAAAAATACAGTTCAAAATTAAAAAATATATTTTTTTATTATTAAAATTTATTGATCCTTTAGACTAAGATGAAGATTGCTGTGTTGGCCGTTCACTTAGATCCCGATTTCGTAGTCAGGGAAATGGAAGCTTTATACGATGTCGCACCTCAATGTAAAGAAAAAGGCAAAACAAAGGTAATTTATCACTTTATTTTAACAAAAATATTTGTGTTTGCTGAATTATTAATTTCTATTTTCGTTTCATTTTTTAATGCAAAAAGAATACTTAAAGTGTTGAAATTCCAATTAGTTTTAGTTTCTAGCATTCAAAGAAAATGAAATCATTCTTTCCAGAACTTTCTAAATTAATCTCAAAGAAAATCCAAGCAGATAAAGAAGTCAAAACGTGAAAATTATCAATAACTGCGATGCCATTTTCTGATCCTGGTGTTATAATTTATGATTACTAAATCTGCAGCCACTATAAATCTAGACAGTCATTTTAACTTTTTACGAAAAAGAAGTTTTTCAAAACTTTTGAAAATTGGTCTAAAACTTGAAATCTGTTGCCACTTTCGATGGTCTCGATGAAGATATAAATAATTCATTTAAAATTTTGAAATATTAGGAGGTTCATTGAGTTTACTTTCTGTGAAATGTCAAAATCTCTCAAAATAAGGCTCTGTTAAGGAGGATTGGGAAATAATTGAAAATTATCATTTAATTTGACTGAATTGCCAATTGATGACACACACGGAAAATAAAATTATGGCAAACCATAATGCAAATTATTCAGCAAAATAATCTTGACTTGACATTTTTGAAATATCAAATACGGGAAAGCTACAGGTAGCAAAAATCCTCCAAAGCAGTCCGGATAGCGTCTAGAAGAGCCCTCTATTATAAATTTGCTCCCGAAATTAGCCGGGCTACGCCCAAGATTGTGAGAACAAGAAAGGCGTTGGGTGGAGGGAATTTATTGATATGTATGAGATGGGATAGTAAGAATCCCATTATGTGAACAGACCTCCGTATGAGTTGCTGCCCGCAGGCTTAGTCCCTAAATACAAATGACGCTACGCTGCAGGGATATTGACTGCTGATTGGCTGAGGAGACTTTCGCACGTGGACTCCATAGATCGAGAGTCTTAAATGTCGCAAGTATTTGAATTCTGAAGGCACTGAAATGTTTATATTCTCATATGTAACAGAATTATTGTAAAATTTACTGCTAAAATTTTGCATTTAGGTTCATGAACATAATTATATTCACAATATTCTCTTCTTATTTACTCGTTCATTTACCACATTGGCCTCTAAGCGTTTTGCAGCCTCATGGTGAATATTAGAATATAATACTGGAAATAAAAATTATTTTTCATAAATCATCAATACATTGTATCAATATATGTATTTCATCTCTATAAATCACCTTTATATGTCTCTATGAAAACTTCTTGAGTGAACGCATCTTATGGAGCTCTGCTACGCCATCTCCACTATGTTAAGTCCATAAAGTGCAATTTATCAGTCAAAATTATTCTACTTTCTCGACCATTGGAAGAAAATAATTGAATTGACGTGACAAGGCAGAACATCAAGACTAAAATATCGGTTATAAATTACTGGAAATTTGCTGTTGTACTGGGGAAGAATCATGAAATTCAAATTTTGGAACGTAAACCACCCTTTAAGTAAATATTGTACAATCTGGACCCAAAAATCAATTCCAGTAAGTCCCTTTGATACTGTACCGTTACTATCAGCATCTTTGTGATTTCTTTCCCTTCATCATTTGTTGGACTTTCTGTTAACCGATTTCAGTTAACAGAAATCTCGCCAATACTCTATATTACTAGAGTAATAATAATTTTCTTTCAGAATCTGCTTATTTTGGGAGATATGAATGCGGATTGCAATTATTTATCGAAAACTAGGCGGAATAAACTTCGATTGAAAACGGATTATAATTATAAATGGCTAGTACCCGATGGACTGGATACTACAGTAGCCTCATCATCTTGCGCCTATGATAGGTTTGTTACTAAATTATTACGACAGTTTAAACTATAGTTTAATTTAATAAAATAATTTTATATGTTACATTTTTACAATTTATTTATTTTGCAATTTTAAAATTCACTTTTGGAAAATAATTAAAGAAAAAATATGGCTAAAAATGGAGACTTATTAAGTCAAAAAGATTATATTTTTATTCCAGCATTGCAATAACAATTTTCTTTGATAAAAATACTGTCTCAGTTGTAGAAAATAGCCATTGTCTTAAAAGAAATCCCGCTACATGAGATATTGTGAGCTCTACTGATTTAAAACCTTGTTAACTCTTGTCATTTGGGTGTAACTTGACAAGCGAAATGAATTATTTGAAAGTCGTGGACAGTGTGGACATGAATTCACTTAGGAACCCAGGGGACAAATCCTTGGATTAAAAATCTAGGGCGTGAGGCAAGGAAATGGCGTACAATCTGAACCCAAAGATCGAATCTTATAAGACATTTCTCTGCTATTTCAGTATTATTTTCTAATTCCGTGTGATCCCCCTCTCCTCATATTTGTAGCGGATGCTACACCAATAAGTCTTTTGCTACAGCTAAGTAATCCTCCTAAGCAGTCCGAATAGCCTGTAGTAGAGTCCTCTCCTATCAATTCACTCCCAAATTAGCTAAGCTATGCCCAACGTGGTAAGAACCAGAAAGATGTCAAGTGGAGAGGGTTTATTAACCACTTCGTTGCTTTTTTGTGAGTCAAAAGGTTAGTCATTAAATACAAAACCACGCTAGACTGCAGGGATCTTGACCGGTGATTGGTTGAGGAGGGCCCTGCAGACACAGCCGCGCTCGTTCTCAACGCGACCGGTTACATGGCCGCACTTCCCGTGGTGAGCTCTAGCGCACGTGATTCGATCAGCCTTGTTAGCGTTGTGAACCCCACATATTGGACGTCTTTAATTTTTGCCACTTGATTTTCCTTCTCATAGCTTAAATTGCAATAAATAATAGAAGTAGTTAAAAAATAATTTAAAGTAAATTTTTAATCTTTTTTGCTTAAAATATTATTAATAATTTTTATATTTTAAATATTTGTAGGATTATCGCGAACGGTGGACCATTGCTGTCTAAAGCATCAGATGCACAAACGTTTAATTTTGAGGAAGTCTATGAACTTAATAGAAAAAAGGTCTTTTTATTGGAAAAAACATATTTTTGATCTTTTATTCAGCAAAAATATATTACTTAAAGTTTATTTTTATTTTTAGGCCCAAGAAGTTAGTGACCATTATCCCGTCGAGGTGGTTATTAAATAATCTATTTACAAACAGATATTTGGCTACCTCGTTGAATTGAAATTTAAGAGCCGAATTAATTTAAACCACAAATTTTAATATTTATCCATTAATAAAATATCAAGTAAAAACGTCTTTCCCGTTAGACAAATTTTTAACCATGAACAAGTCAGTTAAGTTTATCTGCGTTAAGGGAATCTTTAGACAATGCTAATCTGTTTAGTTTAAACTAATTTGCATTCCTGTAACTCTGGGGAAGATGGGAAGGGAGCCACCAAGCAAATTTTTGCAATTCATTTAATTACGAATATAAAACTGCTTAAATGAGACGTGAAATCGCAAAATTACAAGCAATTTGCGACTTCACTCTTGAAAACTAATATGACATACATATTTCACCCTGTTTTAATGTACCGCTTTCAAAAATCTCTAACAGCAAATTTTTTCACTCTCCGGAATTCACTCTCATAATACTAGACTAGTAGCCTAATCGATTCCCTATTCAAATTACCATCATGTGATCAAATGAACCAATTTAGTAAATGTACTTTACGTGCTCCGGATCATTATCGTACAACGAATATGATAAATGAGCATGCTATTTGAAAGTTTGGTGCCTAATTGCGATGACCGTAGCTAGTTTCGGCTAACAGCTATTAACCAATATAAAAACTTCACCAGTCGCTAAGTATGATTAATTTATCACAAAGCCAGACATAATACGCACTCCGGAATCTAGAAGCTTAGTCCTGGAATGTGATTCTGAAGTCTTAAGGCATGACACTATGAATTACGCCCACTAGGTAAAAAGGCCACTGACTCATGATTAGAGTGTTTAGCAATTCTTAAAATCACAAAATCAGGCAGAACAAAAATCACTCAATCTCTTTAAACACGTTGCTTTTGCTTATTGATCACAGCATGCATCGCCCTCGCTCAGTACTGACGCCCTTCCTCTTCTATTCCAATTCCTTCTCCTATCCTTTTCCCCTTTTCTCCCTGATTTACGCAGTCAACTAGCAGAAATATTTTAGAGACTCAACTTCCAAGTTAATTTTCATATATACGTACATATATATATTGACAACAAATTTAAATGATTCCGAGGTAATTTTCAGCTGCTCCAGTTTTGTTAGTTCTAGTTAAGCAGATCATAAAGAGGTAATCATTATAATTTGACAATTTTCAAATAATAAGTAGTTTTCTTATTTTGTTATATCAACATGCTACTTACACATTTATAGTAGTATCATAGTTGGGATTTGCATACCCAGTTTGTTGCAACATTTCCTAATCATCGAATGTGGTCATTTGATTTAGATGGTGCTAATAGTTCTTCAGTTTGATAACGAAAAGCAAGACTGGATCAACGCAACTTGGTACAAATTAAATGTTTTCACCACAAATGAATTAATAAATGTTTCCTTTAACCACAAAATGGATAAATTTCACAATTGTTGCTGTCTTAACTGCCATTGCGTTAATCGCATTATCTTCCGTACGATAAAGAGAGGAAATGAGAACTGTTGTAACTGTTGTAACCTGGTCTCAACTGAGTGGATTGTTCTGGTAATTTGCACTAAGTTGAGCGTGCTGTCGTCCATGATGAAATGGAACAAATACTGGACAAACATGTCCCATCTAGACAGGGGATAAACATTATATTTTCCGAAGAAAATCAAATTGTGTAATTTGAAAATAAAAGATTTTTGCATGGTCTTAGTTGCGATTGGTACCGCTTTGCCCTAAGGTACTTGCTTATACCTTTCTGCTTATAAATAAGTTGTTTTGTAACATACTAATAGAGCAAACGGCTGGTCTTGATTTTGAGTATCAGTTCTGTGGAATGCATGAGATGTACAAAGTTTACCTAATGGCGTACATAGACTAAGAAGATATTCGTGAGAACACCTTAGAATAGTGTGTTAAGTACAACCGTCTAGACGGACACTTGGTGGCAGAAAGTAGAGGTGCATTTTAGAGAGTCATAATAAGTGTGGACACTAAGGGTCAAGATAACACAAGGTCAACTCTTTTCAAATATACGCCTAACATTAAGCAACAAGTATTGTTTTCGGGTTTCCGACATGCCTTGATTTCCAAGAGCCTTTCTTGCAGAGGCTACTTCAAGGATAATGATAACGGTAATTGCTAACAACAGACAACCCCAGTTCCTGAAAGGGAGTTCCAAGAATTGCAAACAGACCACGTTATTTTGTATAACATTAATCGAAATTCGAGTGAGTGAAAGCGAGGAAAGTAGGTTAGGATAAAAGGGAAGAGAGAAGAACTGGGTCCGAGATCGATATCCGAGCGTTAGCGCCGCGTGTCATTAAATCAGAGTGTATGTGGGAATAGGTGAATTAAAGAGAAGTAAGGATAAGTAATGATTGGAAATTAATATCCTGAAGCTCCGATTTCGTTCGGTTTGAAATGAAATGCAATAAAAATGGTAATCAATATGTGGTTTGAAAAATTATCTTGAGAAACAATTTGTGAAAAATTATTCAATTTTCTATTAGGTTTAAAAATAATCAAACAAGTGAATGAGGTTTATTGAAACCCAATGTTCTTATTATACAAATTTTTGGAATTAATTTATTCACACTTATTTTACATTTGTTTCTATTAAATTTCCTTTTTATTGAATTTGATCCTTTTATCACTCAGTTTGGCACATATCTTTCCCTTAAGTGGATCAGGTTTCCACCAAAAAGTGAAAAGTTATATACGTATATATATATATATATATATATATATATGGATTGGCTACCTCTGGTTTTAATATAGAGGTAAGCTGTCAGAGACATATTTTCTCCTTATGTCCGAAATCGAGGTTGAAAAGGAAAAATCAGGCTTCTATTCATAGCATTTTAACAAAGTGAAATAAATTCAATTAAGTGGAAATAAGGTGAAACAATTTCTGCAAGAAGTATATCCGGGAAAATGGACAATTCTTAACTCGCTCTTCCTAGAGGTAGAGCATTTGAAACTCTATGTGGATTTACACATACCTCAACAAAGTCGGATTACTTCATATAGTTTAACCAATGAGTATTAAGCTGAAGTAATTAAGCAAACAGATAATCATGGAGCAGGAATAAGAAATCCATTATCCTAGAAATCATGAAATTTGTATAAATATGAGCATTAAGATAAGCTGGTAAGATTATATTCAGTTAGAATTTTTAGCACCCAGATAAAACTAAGTCGAAGTTCATCCTTATTCATTTACAGTTCTTAGAAAAATTTGCTAAATTTTCTTTTTAAAGGTTATAGATTAAATATATTTCACTCACTCTTCCGAAAAGCTTAATGTGTATCTAAAATAAAAGGGGTATTCTCAAAAGAAGGCGCATTTTGACATAACAACGAAATGTTGGAGAATGAGTCAACCTTAATCCCCCGATAATATAAATAATAAAAGCATTAAACATACGAAGAGTTACAGAAAATGTTATATTGGATATAAGGTCTAAGGCAAACTGACACAAAGTATATGATAAGAGAGACTCAAGGTAGGCAAATAATGTGGTTGCAGATAATTATATTATAATCTTGTAATTTGTTAGAAAATATCCGTACTTAGTGGAGAAATAAAAAGAAAAACTTGAAGAATCAATAAACAGCCTGGAGATCCTGAAGTAAAATATTTAGTGCGGTGTTTAATAGACAGTGAAGCGGTATACTGATACGCAATATTAATATATAAATATCAGAGTTGAACTTGTAATTATCAATGGCAGTTACTAATTCACAATTTAATTGTGTCTCATTGTGATGACTGGTAACAAAAGGGTAGTGATCAAGTTTTGGTAAGCTAATTGTTTGATGTTAGCAACCATCGAATAATGCCGCAATATCACGCTACAGAACTAATGCCAATGCCTTCTCATCTCGCTGTCACTTGCAGAGTCGATGTTCCCGATGCTCCACACATATTATTACTCTTTGGCGAGTAGCTTTCAGTCACGGTTAGTAATAACGTGAGTAATGAAAGTCTTTGAGGATTTGTCATCCACATTTCGCCTTCCCCTCCCTCTCTCCCTCCCCCACAAATGCTTGTTTAGAATTCGCTTGAAGTTGGTCCTGCCGACTCTTTGCGTATGAAGCCTTAGAAATACCAAATTAAGAATTTAAATAGCGCTTTTAGCCGGTATCTTATCTTCTTTATAGAGACTTGGCCAGGGATTTATTTTTCATCATAGTGGTCGCGTACTCCTTAGGGACCTTTTTTCCTAGCAAGAAGCCTAAATTAGTTTTAAGGTTGAAGGTAGCGTATTTCCCTCGTTGCCAGGATTCTTCCATTTGAAGGAGGAGCACCTAAAAACACATTGAACACCTGCAGAAATGACGCATAAAACACCTGCATTCAACTATTAATTGACATCAAATTGCCTGAAATGAGAATTTAGTCGCCGGCCCTCACTCCAGCCAATCAAAATTATATTATAATACGAATGTTGAGTCTCCAAATTGTCTCTAAAGTGACAAACAAAGCTATTACTTTTCAGAAATACAAGTCATTTTGAAATAATTTTGCCAACGTGCCCATACTGCTCATCTTACCCACCTTGGCTCGAATTCGCAATTTGACTTTATACAAACAGTCAATTTTTAAATTCTGAACCTTCTGTTTGCTATGACTTCCACAAAATCCCCTTTCTTCTCCATTAACCATTGCTAATGACCGTGATAAAATGATATTTAAAATATTTAATAAAATCTCCCAATTTTAGTACTTCACAATCTGAAAAGTAATTTTTATTTGACATTAACTTCACCTATTTAAATAAACGAACTGAACAAATGGATGCATAGCTTACGAATTCTAGTATATTGAAAAGAGAGCTACGAGAGAACTTATAAAAATTTTCCCCATTTCTTTCGATATTCTTTTCTGGCGTTGATTCGTAATGTTTAGTCCTGAAGTTCTTATTTATGAA
The DNA here is from genome assembly GCA_900708905.1 of Hymenolepis diminuta. NCBI lineage: Eukaryota > Metazoa > Platyhelminthes > Cestoda > Cyclophyllidea > Hymenolepididae > Hymenolepis > Hymenolepis diminuta. The sequence goes on along the minus strand of CAADRB010000016.1, from coordinate 938,787 downwards.
GATGCTTTCTTTTTATTTCTTTGAACTGCCTTGAATTTAGAGTAGTTATTTGAAAGTGCACATCCTAATATGAGAAGAGGGATTGCATAGCCTAATTCCCCGAATTACGCTGAGATCATTATTGTCACCATGACAGCCCAACTCCAGGTCACTCGACATGGTCTGATTTCCCACATTGCGCCGAGAACGTCACCGTTGTCAAGTCTCAAGTTCTCCCTCCTTATTCATTCGTTTTCAGAATGTCATCCTGTATAAACGACTTTGTGCACACATGCACAGATCATCCACCACACACCTTTGCTAAAATCAGTCTCTCCCTCACTCGTCTTAACTTTCTTTCTAACCATCATGTAGCTGTTCAATCAACGCCCTCCTCTTTCTCCATTTTGTTGTTTGGTGAGGATCGAAAGCATTTAGGAAAGCAAAGATCAACCGGACTCTGTAGTACTGATTTAGCATTTAGTAAGCTCCCTATATATCTGTATGATGGGCAAAACCAAACGAACTCTGGTATTGCCACTCTCTTATACTTGATTAGAATTGCAGGAAAATAAAATGCTACGGTCAGAATATTTTGATGAGCCCTGAATTCCTCGGAAATAATCCCCATAGACGACTTGACGAGGATCAAATTTTGAAAAAAGGAGGCATTAAAAGTGAGTTATAGCTCTTTTGAGATGATAGACGACTCAGTGCTCCCAAATCTACTTCAAATCGATTACCCTTAATTTCTTCGCAAACCACGTTGCAGTCACAATGTTTTAAATGTTTTATTGTTATTATTATTTAAAATTAGACTATTAGTGAAAAATATATATCTAAATATTTGAAAGGATAACAAATAGTATATCACGCTTCAAAATATACATTGAAGGATGAACCCCTTCTCATCGAAATATTTTTCTATATTATCATTATTCCTCATCAAACTTAACTATCTTGTCCTATAATTATGTCTGTAAGTTCTTACCCTTTCCTGTTATCCACTGCACTCCAACAAACATCGTGTGTCCTCAGCCGGCCTATTTCTCATCGACCCGGAAAAGGTAAACATACCTCAGACGATAGTAGCAGACACCGTTTAATCAACC
>CAADRB010000016.1:912406-937416 GCA_900708905.1 Hymenolepis diminuta | reverse complement strand
TACAATCATTCCGACCAATTAAGCACGCATGCAACCATATCCTTATGCGTGTCCTCACCCAAAGTGTTGATTATAAATAGCCTCCAGTACACACTCACAGGATACAGGGTGGACCCCAGCTGGACCACAGCTCGCCAGGCACATCTCTCGTTGTCACATCCTCCAGTTCCCTAATTTCCCTTGAGACTTTGTACTGAGCTTACTCAATATAACCTGGTCTACACAATCCTTGGTGTTCTTTATCCTTCGTTTACTGTTAGCCATCTGCCGCTACATACTGGCGACCCTAGCAGGACCTCTACAAATTGGTGACCCTCAACAATCTGGTGGCACGCTACAAATTGGTGACCCTGACAGGCCCGCTACAACATCTAGCTATTCCCTCCTTACTTTTATCAATCTCCATCACGAAACAAGATGGGGAGAAGAGGGGGACACTGATGCGAAGAGTTTATTCGAAGAGGTATAGGGACCAAGAGGAAGAGAGAGTGCGGATGATGGTTGAAGTGCAATACAGCAAGCGGATTGGAGGCCGTGTGAAGGTCCCGACAGGTGATCAAGACAGGCATTATAGCAGGTTATGTCCTAGATCATGTTGGAGTCCCAACAGGTGATCACAACAAATATATTTGTTTGATTAAAGATGCGAAAAATAATATCTTTTATTATATCAGTGTTCAAAGTACCTGCGCAAACTGATATAGGTTTGCTTTGTCTCTCTATGTATTGCGCCCATACTGATTCAAACATATTTGTCAGTTAGTTAATTGCCCATCCTACAATCATACAATGAGTCACATAGAATAAAGGCCATGAGTGTTTCAGAGCCTAACTTACTCCACCTGTCTATCACAATCCAAATGTACTCTCTCGGTATTGAAGCTCCTCTTTCCTCCCAAATCTCCCTCCTACTTCATCCTCCTTTTCCACTCTCAATCAATTCTAGTAGTCCAGTACCTATTTGTCCAACCTAACTTCTAGTCCCTTCATTCGATAAAGGCTTCTATAGAATATCCAACCTAATTTGTTCCAGTTGTTAGAAGAACTCCTATGAGATCAAAGCCACATTACAAATATAACTATACAAATAAAAAATGCACACACACATATATATATATATATATTATATATAAATACACTTTTTAATAAATTTAATATTATTCTCATCTAAAGAATTGGTAATTATTTTTATTGATTTAATAGTAAAAGAATAATTTTTTAAAAATTAAATTATTATACTTAATTATATGCACCCCATTGATTATTAGAAGATCTAACTTTGACATACCTTTGTATTACATGGTTGATAAATAGTTTTCTCTGAAACCTGGAAAGGAGGTCGATAATCAGAAAGCGAAAATTTCTACTGCCAAAAGTATTAACAGTGATTGTATTGCACGTCTGCAAAAAACAAGAAAACCAGAAAGGTCATGTTGTGATCTTTTTCATGCAAAAGGAACCGAGATATTGGCATAATTTTTAGTAATATCACTATATCATTAATAGATGTTGTGTTTGTGAATAGAATTAAATTGGATCAGTTATGTAGTTTGCGTTTATTGATCACCTTTCCTGGATTAGATAGAGACCAATGCAGGGTAGAGGTAATAAGGTAGCTCATAGCCCTTTCCAATTGCTCAAATACAGAAATGAGATCAAATGACCTGAAGTAGAGTTAGAAAATACTGACTGCTACTCGAACGGTAGCGAAGTTCGTTGGCCTCAAGTGTCTTCATTTAATGCGATTGAAAAGAGAACTTGGCTATGAAAACCATACCCCTAACTTTCTGCTGCGGGGTGTAAGTTTTTCCACATTCAAGGTTGTCCCATGAAACACGAAATTTAAAGAAATAGATAGAATTGCAAAAAATACCTCTATGAATGTGACATTTAAATGGAAATTTTCAAAGTTAGAGCTGAGAAAGAAATCAAACTGAAGAATATACGAAATAGCCTGATGTTTCGCTGGCGACTCCATCGGTTGCCAATAATTGAAAACTATGTATCCATATGTTCAATCCATTTCAGTGATACGATTTTTAAATAGGTACACCTATTATTAATAAGTAAAAGGACGTAAAAAGAAAACACATGAGAAATAGCAACCAGTGAACTAAAAACTGCGATTGAATAGGAGTTCAAAACTCTGACGATGGAAAAAAACTGATCGACCCGGTGAAAGTCAATAAAGGAACCAGTTTGCGTTATCTTCACAATACATTTTCAAATCTGTTTATCTGAAGTTGTAAGCAGCAGAAAAAATATCAAAACTCATCTGGAGTTTGCTCTTGTAAACTCTGCAACGTTAAAATCATGTTAGCTCTTACCTCCAAATACCTCCAGTAACCTGCAGATCAATAAGATCTGGAAGCATCAAACATAAAAACCCAGGAAACACGGGGAAACCTCAATTTTGAACGTTAGAATATTAAACCGAAAGCGGGAATCATGGCTGCGGAAGAGAATACAAACTCCGAATCAGAATTTCAGATTTTTATGAATCTTTTGACGTTTTCAGATTCTTTTTACGATGAAAAATTGAACATTTGTTTCTCTGCCTTAGGAAATAAATTAAATATTATATATATGAATAGAATATTAGGTCACCATCAATTATAGCCTTTAAGATTATATTCACCGGGCAGAAGAAGGGAAAACTTTTAAAGGTCGAGCTTTATTTAGCAGTAAGATTGGATTTTATTTATTTGCTGATTTCTCTTTTCTGGAAAACTTTTACTTTGTCGCGGCACAGAATTAGAGGTTTCAATTGTTTCAGTATTAAGCTACTAAGCGTGAATTCTGGCATGTCAAAAATCCATCATCTCAAGCCGCCAAATTGCAGGCCCCATTGTACCTTAAGTCAGAAGGCCGGAAAGTGTCTTAAACAAAGGTGAGTTACTATGACTAATTCTGGATCTCAAATCTAAGACAGAATATAAAATTCTTATTACCATGAGAGACCGCCGCAAATATGATGAGTGGCACTTCAAGTTTACAAAATATGTGATTAATATCTCCCGCTGTGAATCTGTTTACAGTCTCTTTATTTGACATTTAAATCATATGTTGACTTTTAGTAAACAAATTAGCTTTCATCTCATCAAAATACACAATTTAGATAGATAATTAGATAATAATTTTAATATAAACTATTCTGAGGACAAGAAAAATCAGAATATCGAGACGTTTTCTATTATGTTAAAGAAATCGAAGGCCAAAGAATGAATCCTCTTTTTACTTCTTTACATTTCATGCAATTGCACGCAAATTTATTTTTTAGAATTAATTTTTTGTTCACCAACTGATTTTGAAATTTCTCTTTCAAACGTTATTTTATTCTTTGTCAACACTCTAATTAAAGAATCTAATGATTTCTCGCGACAACTGAGGAAAAATTATTTAATAAAAGCAGATGCATAGATGTATCTGATTTGATATTTTAACTACTACGAAATGAAAAGGACAGAGACGATAAAAATAAGAATTTGGGGTGCAGATTTCTCCTTAAGTGTTACAATTAATGAAAAAATCTCTCAGCAAATCTTATTTCACTTTTGATAAGGTGTTTTTTGTGAAGTGTAAAAAGAGAGGTAGCTTGAAATCGACTGTGTGGCGAAGATTTTGTAGAGACCTAAATATCTCAGATTAGTGTAAAAAGGATTGGGAACAGCTGGATATGGACTTTGTTGAAACAACGACTGCGATGGAGAGGATGGTTGGTGAAAGAATGATGTGGAGGCAGAATGATGTGTAGCAGTGGCGTTGATTCCTGTAGTGTTTACGCTGCTATCCTTAATAAAAGTGGAGAGGTCATTCAGATTACCCACTGATTCCAGTAATCAGTCACATTTTGATCAACCGATTACGAATGGGATTTGATATGACCTCAGTGTGTAATGTAGTCAATCACAGACATGCGGTAATGATTGCAATGACGCCGATTAAAACGAGTGACACAGAAAGGTCAAAAGGGTTGATGAAGGATCTAAAATAATAATTAAGTAGGGTATTTAAGAATTATGCTTTAAAATTTTCATTTATTTGATGTTAGAATACAGTTTCTCAACACTCGTCTTGATTAGATTGGTAGCATCATGGAGCTGCTCTTCTGAGAAATCCAAATTCTGCCTGCCTCTCCCTGATGCAGTTAATACGGTCAGTCATTCCATTCATTGATGTGCGTCGATAGACTTCGAACCATAACCACTCACTTCTAAGACGAGTACGTTCATCACTGCTCCACTCATTTTGGTTTTTAAATAATTGCCGGCCTAGTTACGCGTTTATTCATTTGCGCTACCGCTTCTTGCTTATTGAATCAATAGCATTAGACAATCATATTGTGATACTGTTTATGATTTCATTATTAACCTCGTTTCCTACTGCTAACTAGACATTAACTCTGTGTCTGGTTTATTGGTAGTTTATGAAACGTAGCTTACTTTAAATTAAGTAATATCCACCATTTATTGAGATTCGTCACTGACAAATTGGAGCATATTGGTTTTATTTTCGGCTTTTAGGGAGGTTGGCATAAAAATCTCATAAAGATGGGCAATTCAAGGAGTTTTTGTGACTAATGTTCACATAAATTTCATGTCTCAAGCTCTTGGTGGCTCTACTAACCGACAAACAATCTATCCACTGCTCTCTTTATGGTGCATAAATCTGCTAACCTTAATCTAAGTGAACTATTTGCCCTAAAAGGATAGTCCTCATCTTATATCTACTGACTCAGTCAGCATTGAGCGCATCTGGAATAAAGTTCTAGGCGTTCCAGGCTATATAGTTAGTAATTTAATACTGTGAACATTCCACGTAGCAACAGGAAGCGCCAATGGTATTCTGCTGTAAATAACAAGCGGTTCTGACAATTATTGCAGGACTGCAGAACCGAAAGTGGCTTTGCTATTATATTTATTTTCCATCAGTCGGAAAAAAAAGAATTTTGTTGCATTTGAAGACAAAAACAGATCTCCTGTGCTTAGGCAGCCTATTACCAAGTTCAGCGGCTAATTATCGAGGATACTATCCCACCCAAGAAAATCTCACGTCCTTAGCCAGTTCATTTTTTAAAATGCCCCCAAACTCATCAAATCTGAACTCATTTTTATCATATACACACTGTTACTGGTCTTCCAAAGAAAGTTTAAACTAAAGCAAATGTTATCTGACACCTCAAGCCAAGAAGTTCCTATAAGCGAGGAGGCATTAATCAAAACAAATTTATCAAAGTGAAATTTATTTTTCACTTTTTATATAATGTAATAATTTTCAGATCCATCTAGGAAAAGGCATTTTCACCAATAATCTTGGGTAGAAAAACATCATCACGGAGCCTCGCCGTTGAAAAATCGATTTTCATCAACTCCCTTTTTAGCCCAACTTAACCATTAGACTCACTGAATATCGACGACTTCTAATATCGCAGACAAACACGTTAACCGCTGCACAATAAACCCAAGTTAAACTCGATGATTGAGGCTGCAAATTCTTCTCTGCTTCTTTGATGAACAGTTGTTTAACTATTATCGCTCAACATTCATCAGTACTACCTAAATACCATGAACCGATAACCTTTTTCAGGCAAATCAATAGGTCACCGTCTTCACAGTAATTAAATGAAAAATGATTTAGAAGTAAAAGAAGAGCTCTATCTAAAGGAGCTTGATAATTGAGAAAAAGTAGGATGTGTCTTACGTATAACATAATAGTAGTCTAACGCGATCTGCGTACAGAAGATCTGGAAATCCCAGAAGACCCAGAGAGAACGTATCTTTAACAATCCACATTTTTGTGTTGTTTTTAATTAAAAATATGGAAAAAAAGTACTTTAGTTAGAAGGTTAGTCCAGACCAAGATATTAGCTTGTCCAGAATAAAGATTTCCGGACATCGTCTTTGTGAATTTCAATATGCACTAGGCAGAATGCTCTCTTGGTAACTAGGCGATTGTGGTTTTAGAAGCAAGGTTTATGTAGCTGTATCCAATGCTGCTACTGACATAAGCCAGCAATCAAAGTAATACAAACAGGCAGTGTGGTAATCAGGGATGTTTGCAAGAAAATCGGAATACAGGAACCTGCGTGCTTGGACGTGTTGTAACCCGATGTGTGTGCCAGTTGACAAGAGCTCATCGGCTTAGTGACTTTTGAAAAGTCGTTCAGAAACCCAGCAATATCCAGATCACTTATAATAAGGACATCTGGAATTAGTGACAAAATCAGAATTAAGCGACAACGAAAACAAGTCGATTTAGAAGGAAAAAAATATTATTTAGTAGAATAAATTATTATATTAAACAAAGCTACCTGGCTCAGAAATAGATTTCTCGGGCCAAGAATTTTATCTGGTCACTGAGGAAAATTGCATAAAAGTCTCATTGAGAAATGATTGAAAATTGGAGATAAATATTAATTAAGGAAAATTTAATGGGAAATTGTTTAAAATTGAAATTGAAATTGCGTGCTGAAAACATTTCAATCGACCCACTATTTGACAGCATTTTAGAAAAGCATACAAAAAGGGTAATCCATGAGAGTTATTAATAACAATTATTAACAAATATATATATAATTGCTCGTAGGACTTTTGGCACTTCAATTTTAAAAAGAGGGGAGGCAAAATCTGATGAAAGAAATAAGGAATCGATCTCTTCTGGTTCAATTTATGATAAGATGTAGGGATTTTCACTTATATTCGGGAAGTAGTTTAGATCATAAATCTGTTTTTGTTTCAGAGACCACTAGGTCACAATTGAAGATTCACTTTCAGCAGAAGGCGACATCATCATCTTAACCTTCAACAAAATCATCTGGTGGAAAAAAAATGCCGATCAGTCTACAAACTATTGTGCATTAGACACCAACTGTAAAGGGCTAAATCTGTGGAGTCAAACAGCAGCCTGTAAGACTTAGACTAACTTCAAAATGTGTATAATTGCTACTTAGATTAACGGTAAAATCTATCAAGATCCTTGTGAAGCTAATCACTTAAACGGCTTATCTACACTTGGAGAATGTAGTTGTATCTGATAACAGTCTTTCCTGTCTCCCCTAGCATCATGACTTGTGATAAGCTAGGTCAGTAGATTTCTCTAGAAAAGGCTTCAATGAAGAAAACTTAATAGACTTCTTAATTTGAAGGCACTTTCAAGTACCTAGGTACCTATAAGAACTTTCAAATTACTAATATAGTGCTCAGTTGTCTCTTAATAAAGTTACAGACTATTCTAACCACTGGAGGTGGAAAGAAGAAGGCATTTAGCTCAACCGACGGTTTCGTATTGAGAAAATATGTGCACCTATTTAGCATTCGAGATGTGATGAATCACTAGCTGTCTAGGAATTCTTCCCGTACAAGTCCCATTACTCCCTCATTAACTATTTCATTAAGTTAAACTATATTTAAACATTATTCCCTTAAAGGTTGAATTTGATATCACAAGTATACGAGCAATTTTAGAGCAGATGTTAAAAGTATCCAAAGGCTCTCTAAAAACCATTGTTTCTCTACTGGTTTGCGAGTGAAAAGCTAACTATCCTTTCCAGTCTCAAATATGCAGTCAGGAAATTCCTCCCATTTTCCTCTTTGGAATTTCGCCATGGCGACGTCAAAACTGTGGGTAAATTGATCTGGCGGCAGAATTGAAACACTAAGGAGAATACGAAATTAGCCTGTAAATTTTCCAGCGATAAGTTACTGCGGCAAAAATATGGATTTTATAAAATCAAAAATTTTAAGTTTAAGAAATAATTCAAAACGCAGATATGTAAAAGTAAACCACATTTTGATGCGATCATTTCATCCACGAGGAAATAGAGGATCTTATTTCGTTAGTTGCTCCAAATTGTTATTTTTTAAGAAATCGGTCCTACTGAAGTCAAATATGACCTACCTAGATTAGGAAATATATGAATCAGGGACCAAATTTTAATGAAAACAGAAAAGAAAATTATTAAAAGAGATTTAATGAACGATAATTAAGTCAATTAATCAATTATTCGATATTCAAATCCATAGTATATTAATGTGAAACGATTAATGGATAGTATAAGATTCTCATTAAAATGAACCTGCAGTTTCCTTGACGCCATTACAGAACCTGTGGTAATGATTTGTGGGTGATAATACTTGACAGACTTTGCATCGATCTGAGCCTGTACATCTCTAATGGTCCTTCTCTATGTTCGCGCTCAAATACTTGGTTTTCGGACTTAACTTCATAAATTTTGGAAGAAGTGAAGTGAACAAGTTTTGTAAACTTCAAAGGAGATAGTATTCGTCTCTAGGTAGTACTTTCAACGCTATCGAAACAACGGGGCAAATAACTTTTCTACTAAGAGTAACCAAAGTTCACATATTTGCGGTCAATGGTAGAGCCTAAAGGATTTTTCAAATTTCAAATTTCACCGTCGGTGCATTTTAATTGTGATGCAGCGTTTTTTAAGCAAGTCACACGTACTGGTTTTTAAAATAGGCTTCTAGGATTGAAAACATTCAAAATTTTTTGAGACTATAACATTTAGAATAACACACGAAAATGCCATCTCCATGAAGAAATATTTTCATCAAATTTAATTTTGCTGCAAATTTTGCATTTTGTCTCGAATACTTCTATATCTATTGAGTTTTCTCGAATAAAGACTGTATCTACGATACTATCTGAAAAGAAAGCCTGCGTCTTTCAATAGAATATTCATATAGTGAAGGGGCAACATAAATTGGGGGATCTCATTTTGCGGTAAAGATTTCTACATCGCTCCAGACGTTATTGAGGCTACTTTATCTCACCCTGTGATTTTCAGGCAGACTTGTAAAAATTGATATAAATTTTGTTTTTTTTGAAAGTTAAAAGCACTTTCTTAAGCTTGCTTTTAAAAAAAGGTCATATCGGTCTCACTGAGTAATTGGCAAGGTTAAGAAGATTTGGAGGTGGTAACAATGATATATTTATGGTTACAGAGGCGTTAATTGGCATAGCATAGCAAAAATTTTTTTCTAATGGCCAAGATGACTTACATGTTTCTAGCAAGGCTTGTACGTGCATGTGCGTCGCCACATCAAAATGACGGTATGCGGCCATTTATACGATGCAGGCTGCCAACTATATCCCACGCAGCTCTGACACAGTCGAATAAGGACGAAAACTTGTTACTCAACAAAATCTTATCTGCGTCATCAGTTATATGAAATAGCATCCTACGTATTAAAGTTGGTGATTAATTTGCTGGGTCGTTGATTGCATAAAAATGAGAAATCTTCATTTTCAAGAACCAACAATAATCAGTAGACCAAGCCACCAAACAATGAAATCCGGGATTCCAAATAATTTCTGTGGAATCTGCTTGATTCTTCAGAATTTTCCAAATTCAATTTCATCGATGAAGAACCAGAATTTGAGATTTTATTATTATTGTTATTATAAATCAGGAAAAAATTTAAGTTAATATAATCTAAAGGATGACTGAAATGGCAACCAGGCAACAAAATTTAAAATTCACAGTAAAACTAAATTTAAATTTAACATTTGAATCAGCTTGGAATCGATTTAGCTAATCTTTCCAAAACTTCTATAATGACAAAAGTGACTTCTTTCCTTCCTTCTAAATCCTTCCAAATGCTTAGGTTTTAGAGAGTGGAGTTCATCTGCTCTTTGATATATGTCAAATCAGAAAATACGTTTCAGAGAATTTGCTGCTAATTAAAAGAGTTTGAGGGTTAAAAGCTGTCGTATTCCCAAGTGACTTTGTGTATGATTAAAGCCCGATTAGGATAAGTGTTAACAATATTTGACTTGTGTAAATGGAAGCTTCGCGTTGCGCCTCCCTCCATTTTTCAGCATTGATTTTGTGACCCCTGGACTGACAGAAGTGAAGGATGAACTTAGTGTCCTCTGAGTGTCTGATAATTTTAATGTCTCCAACTCCAAACTAAAAAACTGATGTTGATGTCACTTAAGTTATTATTTCTTTCCGGAAAGTAGAACGGCATCCAGAGGAAAGATGTAATCGCTTAAATAGATTTTTTGATTAACTTTCTCAAGGCGGCTCTGAATGATGCATTTAAGTTGAATGATGGAGAAACGGCATTGTGGATGTGACATGTGCGCTGGGAGGGAAGGCATATTTTAATGGATAGCTAACAGGCGACATGGCAACAAAGAAAGTAAAAAGCAAACAATTTGTTTGGATGGAAAGCTGTTTCGCAAGGTCAAAATCTTAAAGGTTTTTGTAATTTTTGCTCAAATAGGATATTAGGTGGAAATGGCGTTTGATTACGCATTCACGCGAATGAATGAAATTAGGATTCAGGAAATTGTAATCATAGGTACTCTTTACAAAAATTTGCAGAGATATTTTAAGATAAATGAAGTATATTTGGGTACAAAAGAAAAGGTCCAACAGCTAAAAAGCTAGTGTACCTAGTTTTTTTGTGTACCTTGTTGTGACCTTGGTTTATGTTTACGATTGGTAATAAGTTTAAACCAGTTTTCTACTCCTCAGCTAATAAACATTAGGCTAATGCGTTTTTACTGTTTTCTTCTAATATTCACTTTGTTCATTTGCATTAAATTTTGTATCAAAGGCACAATTTGGCCAGGGAATATATAGTTTTCACTGAGGGGGAAAAATTGACGGGAATTTCTTCGCGCATACCGCATAGCTGCACAGCCTTTCCAGTCTTAGAAACTAGAGATTTTTAGGAGCATTTGAGTGGAGCTAAGCTTTCAAAATAACCAGTTAAACGTTTAATTGGATAGTAGTTTTCAGGAGCAAAACGTTCCATCCACATGCACCTTTCCCCTTGAAAAACTGTAACAGTATTTCTACTTATTCCTATCTGCTAGTAGCAAAATTTGTTGAGGTGGAAAGAAAAACAGCTTGGCAAGTTTTTGATACCTCCTGAAGTGGAGCTTTCTCATAGCAAATGCTTTGCACAAATTAGGAAGATTCTCTCTATTTTAGTAATACCTAAACTTTACTTGAATAGAAAAGTTGTATTATCATTACTCGTAGTAATATAAAATAATACAATTATTAATTGCGGGAATCAGCTGAAGTAGGGTAACTGAAAGTGCGATGCATTATAATGGAGGGAGGAGGTTGAAATGATTCAGGGTACGAAAGAGTTTACGTCATTCGATTTTTGGATTAGGGTTGTACAAAAGTTACTAAATTGTTACTTACGTTTCAGAATTAGAATTTAATGATTTCCTCCACTGGACTCCAGGAAGCGTTTGCCTAAATTGTTCAGTCCCTAAACACCGTATTTTTGTAACAAAGAAGGGTCTGTCTCGCTACTGTAATTCATTTTTTCTTCCATTAGCTGAGAAGTCAAAATGAATCTGCATGACATTCAGCAACTTACAGTTTTAACATGGCAGAGTTGAAAAAGTTTAAAATTTTACGATAGCAGAACTCCATAAGCTGGTTTCACTCAAGAGTTAGAATTTTTTCCCATTAAAAAGTTTTGAAATTAAACTGACAAGTAGTATATGTTATGAACGAAGTTTGAAAAATGTGATAAATGAATGAAGATGTTGAGTTTATGTATTGACGACATTATGATTTATCGAGCCGATTTAGAAGGAGGAGAAGTAGCTAGGTATCTGATATTTGCCCATAGCTATTTTACAGGTTTCACTGCTATCTTCTAACTATTTTTGCTAGGACAGCAAGATAGAGGAAGAAAACGATCGCAATCAATAAACTTTACCAGCAACAGTCTATTTGTTGAGATAGGAGACGAGGGGGATAAAGTGGTCTGTTGGAGATAGTGGTAATACAAACGTTTGAGCAAGCTGATGCAGTGAGTAAAGACCATTGAGTTATTTGTACTTGGTGCAGTCCAGATTACTTGATCGCGGGTCATGATTGACGCAGGGGGCCATGTGGCGAACAGATTAGTAAGGAAACATTTGGGAAATATAAACGAAAATCTTAGTTCTTGGAAAATTTAATAAATTGATTCACCACACCGTAAGCTGAAAATAAGTAGTTAAAGACAGATAAATAGCGAATCTAATTTTTTCTAAAATTAGTCAAACGAAAGCTGATTAGGGAATTCCTTAATTAGTATGCAAGTGAACGTCACCTCACAAAAGTCCACATATTAACTTTCGCAAAGTGAATATGCTAATTATGGATATGCGAAACTTGTGTGTGTAGCGATGTGAATGAGCCCGTTTTCAAAATTCCCTCTCACAAACGCATAAATGAATTAAAACAAATTATATCAGCACCAGGAAACAGGCCAGATCGATTTGCAAATGCAGCGTGTGTGCAGATGTGAATGTGAAAGGCTATATTTAGTAACATAGCCTTTTGGCGCATAATGCCATTCTTGGGAGGCATTATTGATGAAAGCTGAGATTGGAAAATATTAACCTTTAGGCCTGCACCAACTACATCCGGCAACGATATTTTTTGATCCAATCATATTAAGGAAATCATTTTATTTTTAATCAAATAAGTTAAATAGATCTTCCACATATACCTGGCAGTTCCGAATTAACTTAAACAAAAATCTCGAGGAAAAGTTTCAGACGAATAATATTGTGTAAATTTGAAAATTCACAAAAATTTCTGGCCCTGAGACCATTTAAATTTACTAAGCATTTTAAAGAACCTAAAGGGAAATGAAAAGAGAGTAACGGGTCAAGCGAACACGAAAATACTTTTGGGGTGACCATCCTGTCAAGGTTGAAATAACCAAAATCCTCGATTGCTATTTTCAAACTCTAAAATTAAACCTCAGGAGAATTTGAGCAAGAGCGGAGCTAGGTATGCAATGTTTTAACACGGCTTTTTGACAAAATTATCAAAAATACCAACTTTTTATGCAAATTTGTGGATACTTTGAATTTTACAAAACACAGTGGTTATCAAATCGTAATATATTGGAATCCAGCATAAATTATAAATTCATTTTTTAAAGCAGTAGTCTAATAAAACTGCGTGATTAATAAATTAATAGACTAGAAAATTCTTCCCAATTCTCTTACCCCAATAGCTTCTTTTGAATCATGAAATTTTACTGAGAATTAAAAAACTTGCAGTGTTATAGCTAAGGTCAACTGATCAAAATAGCAAGATCTTTGGCTTGATCAGGCCGTCATGACTGAAACAGTCAAAGTTGACAATTCCGGGCTCTATTTACGTAAATCTCCATGTTGTAGGAATTTGAGTAAAAACGGTGAAATGGCTAGCTCTCAAATGTGTGCGAATTTGTCGAAAAGAAATCAGTGCATTTGCCCTATCGACATCGGTCACTGTTCATGGGGCATAAGGATCAACAAAAATTTCCGTTGTTTCATCTCAGGTTGTTTTAAATTTTATAAACGACAAGAATAGTTTGAACGGTATATCTCAGAATGCCATTCTCAGTGTTGACATGTTTCTTGGGCTAAGAATGGAAGAATTAATGACCTCGAGTCCCATCAACTTAATCATCCTACCCTTTTCCACTCTTATAGCTAGGCATCCACTTATACTTCAAGATTATGCACTCTTCTTAGACTTCGCTGAGTATTTTAAAATTCCGACATTACCGGAGTAAACATTTAATCCTATTGTCCCTCTTTACATCTTTCTTGATCGAAAACCGGTTTTCCTTATGCCACAAGGCATATTCAGAATGCGTAGATACGAACACAATAACGATGGTAAAATTGTGATAACGTATGAATATGCGGTTAATGTTTTCTTTTGCTTCCTACACTTTTATGAAACAAATATAAAATTGAAATTAAAGAAATGGTTATAAATTTTCAAGTTAATAAATGGTTATCATGGCCTAATACTAATGATATAAGCTCAAAAAATGCAATATTTTTGTTGTTTTGAACAGGAAAAAATGAAAAAAGTGATAGAGGCTTAATCACAGGAGAGAGCATTTTAACAGGGGGAATAGGAAAGTAGTCAAATATTACATAAAATGAAAAGAAGTACTGATTTCTGCCAATGTATGCCCAACGACTTATCGAAATGAAAGCTTATGGGATTTCCCAAAAGAATCCCTTGGCCCCAATTCTGCATTCATAATGCCTCTGTAGAGCCTCTCCCCAAAAGCGGCCTTCTTGCAGGGCCTTAATTTTGCTTCTGTCATATAATCTTAACCATAAAAAAAAGGGGAAAATCCGTAAGAATCCGTGTTAGCCGTATTCACTCGAAATTAAAATACTGTGCTACTCCGTGAGTGAATTTATTCAGTTAATTTTAATCTGAAAAAAAAAATAATTGAAATGTGATACTTCCTGTAAAATAAGCCAACAGTCATATTTGTATTTCTATTCTTCCAGTATATTAAAACTCACTACTGATTTGAAATTTTTGCTTCTTTTTCAATATTGAATTCTCTGACCGCGTTTTAGGTGACTAAACAAGGCTAATTTTGAAAGCAGACAACCGTCTTTTATTACAAAATGCGACTATTTCTGCCTGTGAAAATGATTGATAACCCGTCAAAGCAATCGGTCTAAAGAAAATTCGGGCTGCTGTGGTAAAACAATGAGATCACTTTTTTCCTTCTAGTCAAGAATTTGTGCCCAATCAGAGTTCAAACAATTTAATTTGCTTAGAAAGAGAGAGATAGAGAGAGAGGGGAGCAGATTTCTCGTGATTTTCTGTGACATGTAACAATAACTCCTTTCTCGTCTTATGTCCTTGCACTTAACATTAAAATTGGCGCCTTATGTTTGGTTATTAAAAGCGCTGACAAATATTTCAAATAAGAAGATTGAGATGAATTATGAAAAATTAAGGCTGATTGTTTAAAATATGCATCACTAGAATGTGAGTTTATTCAAAATATTAATTTATGCTTGAAATTTTAATTAAAATGTAGAACAAATTCCTGTTATTATTCACAGAAAAGCTGAACCCATTTTTTGGATCTTGTGAGATGATATATTTCCGTGAGGTGTTGAATAACTCGTTGGGAATAAATTGATGTCCCTAAAAAGTGCCATTTTGCAAGAAGGGTATGTGAAAATAAGTTTATCTAAGCGACCGGAGAGTTCCTACTGAGCTATTACCACTCTAACTTCATCACACAACAATGTGGAGAGAAGAGGGAGTAAGATTGCCAATGGAAAAGCTTTACTGAACACGCAAAGGAAACTCGGAGGATCGAGAGAGAAAGTACCAGTGACGTGATGCGTGGGCCTACTGAGCGGATATTTACACTTAGGGATTGGAGATAAACTAACTGGTCAGAGGAATGCAAACACTGACAATATACCATGGAGGCAATTAAATGTTAGAACGGACTGTGGTGATTATGAGATCCTGCAGTATTTGCTTGTTTAATTATAAAGCTAATTTAGATTGTACTAATTTCACAAATTAAATTTTCACTTTGAATTCCTGACAACTGAGAAAAATAGAGATATTCAACCAATGAATTGCAAAATTTGTAATTGGTGTGTTCTTAGCTCAGAAAATCCTTTAAATGGTGCAAAATTTAATTTAATTTTATCGTTGAAGATGAGCCATATTTAGCGTTTTAAACAGTCATATTTTATGCTATCTCCGATTTCATTTCCACTAAAATCCTTTTAACTCCGTAGATATAACGCTGGAAGTGATTCAATCACCCAACACTTCAACTTGGACGATCTAAGATGTAAGCTTTCTCTTGGTATTATGCAGATGGATTCGACTCGTGAAGTATTTGGTGTGATATCAAACTTTCCTTCATGGAAGTCGGTTCAATATTACTTCGACCGTCCAAAATACTGATCGACAGAAATGGTCTTTTGAAGTTGGTAAAAAAAAACAAAGTACAGCAATAAAATTTTTGCTTTTTTACTTTCCATACCCTCCGATAAATCCAATATTAAATGCCTCACACTAGTATATTCAAATCACTTTTTTAAGATCCTACAATCACCTGGAAATATCATGTTTTTGATGATTTATTCAATGTGTCTAAAGTTCCTGCGGCTTAGCGATTAACTGGCCCATATGTTAGAGTCAGAGCTAAAATGTTCACAATGTCCATTGATGCGCCAGGTAATAAAGGAATAACGAACATGGAGTTTACTTTGACGTCAAATCTCTATCAAAATGGAGTATCTAGACGGTTGCGGTGCTGAACGAGTATAACATTTGCTAAGTCAGTGATCTCGGGATCAGTTCCCGTCAGTGAACATCTAGTGGTCTCGGTGAGCATTCATCCCTGCTTATTACAGTTAACAGGAAGTGTAATCGAATGTGAGTAGATAGCTGCTCTCGGATTCAAATTAACGGGATGAATATTTGTGACCCTAAAATTAATGGCATTCTAAATATTTTTGAAATAAGGTTATTTAATTGCATTTTACAGCAAACCTTTGTTATCAAATTAATGATTAATGCAGAAGGTAAGTAATTAATACGCTTTTGTCCAAGGTTTCCTTAAACTTTCCCTTAATGTGAAAGCCTCTTTCCAATTTTGTGGTTGCATATGACTATTTTAAAATCAGAATACTGTACTTTCCAATGAAATTTGGAAGGGGCATTAACTACTCCTTATCTTCACACGTACCGAAAATTGTTGACGATAAAGTCCCTCTGGGAAGACAATCAAAAGGAACAAATATTCAAAACAGCGGAAGAGAGAGAAAGTATTACTGACGAAATGGTAAAACTTATTAGCAAAAGTTTACATTGTCTATGTCAATATAATAGAAGTAGAGGACAAGACGAATTTGACCCAATTTGAAATATAAAGGATTCGTATCTCTTTGTCAAATTTCTTTATCTGACCTCCATTTTCCCGTGTTATGACTAATTTTGGCAATATACGGAGCTCATTGATCAAATTTGGAGAATTTGTTTGCAAAACCGTTTGTCTCAACCAATTATAAATAAATTTTATTTATCTGTGATTTCTAGATTACTAAATTTAATGACAAATATATTAAAACACACCCAAGGCGATCAATAAATAACTCCCATTTTAGAAAGCGAACACTAAATTTGTTTATTTCATGTAAATAAAACATGGAAAGAACAATTAAAAAATATTACAAAAAGGAATTTTTACTTAATCAGTCGTCACAACCTTCTTAAGCAGGTGGATGCTCAATTTCATGAACGTCAGATTTGGATTCCTAAGGCAGTTATTGACAGTCATCGAATTCAAACACATCATTTCTCTTTCAGTAAAAATTGTTACCGTATCAAAGTTTATGAATTTTGAAAAGCAATCTTTAAAATGTCACAGGTGGGTAGTAAATTAATCGATTCAACAAGTTAAATTGACCAGTGACATGATTTTGGCAGAGAAATTTAAAACCTTCAGCTTCCTACTTTTCTATTTCGGAGGAAAGCAAAATTCGGGGATATTGAATTTTATTGCCAAAAGAATTGATTGTTTATTTTGCTGTTAATATTTCCCACAAAAATCCAAAAACAATTCTACAACTGTCAGTTGTGGAAAGCAGTTAAAGCTGGTAAACAGAAAGTCCAACAAACTATAAAAGGAATTGCGTCAAAAAGATGTCGATGGCAACGTCAAATTTATCACAGAGTCTTACTTCATTTGGTTTTAGATATTTTTATTAAAAGAGGTGTTTGCATTTCAAAGTTCGAATTCTATGACTCTTCTCCCAGATGGCGTAGCTTTCTCCAATGTCCGGTGCTTATTGACCTATTTTAATCATGATGGCCAGTCTCGCCACTTCAATTTGCTTTGGTTAAGAGGGCAAAATTATCTTTCCCGATATATTGTAGCTTATAGATGTAGCATAACGAGAAGAGAAACCTAAGATTTGAGAACTTTCCGTTCGATAGGGGCTTAACTTTAAAGGCGATCGTCCCTATTCTTGGTATCGACGATTGGCATGAATTTCCCTCCTTAAGAGACAGAGTACAGCAGCAGTTTCTGCTCTGCCATGTTCGCCGGTAAATATTTTTAAGCTCATTCCGTTTTCTCAACCTTTTAAGAGAAAACGAATAGAATTCTCACGAGTGACCGGCGTCATTGAAAAACACAGAACATTGAGGACATGCATATACCGCATTTCGAGGATGAATCGTGAAATTTGAAGCTCTAAAAGTGAGGTACCGATTTAGTCAATTTTGATATCCTAACTTGTTTCCCATATTTTTTTCCAGACCCGTCCTCTTCATCATTTTTAGACCTTTTATTAACCAACTTCAGTTGCTTCACAGAATTAAAGATTGTAATATCTCATTATGCTTTGGACAGAAGTTGATTACTTATTGTGGAGTGGATAGTATCTACCATGGTTTCTATTTTCTTTGGTAAGTTGCCATTTCAGAACTAGTTCAAATTATCCTTAATATAATCTATGGTTCCTAAGTCGACATCCGACACTCAAATTTTCAAAGAAACTGCACTTGCCGCAGAGAGGAACAGACCGAACTGAAAATCTGCAAGAACAAGACACCATCGTAGTATTAGGCCATTAGTTTTTGGCGCCTTTTACAGATACAATCTTAAGAAATCTGTTCACAGAAAAGGACAATAAAGAAGAGAAAATCAATTTGATTGGAGACGACAGTTTAAAGAGGAAAAATCGTTCTCTTCTAGATAATAGATCCCTAATTTCATTAAAATTAAATTTCGTCCGTATTGCATCGGTATCTGTGATACTTTTACTGGCACAGAGCAAGATCTTCTACGTTTTTGAGGGACAGATTACGTGGTTAGACGAATGAAAATAAATATTTTACAATAAAAACACGTCTAACTTTTCTGAAATCGAGATTTATCAGTAGTGTTTTTACAAATTTTAGGTGCTAATTTTAGAAACATTTTATGTCCAGCTGAAGAGATATGAAAGAGTTGGGCTGTTTTAATATAATTTCACAGTTGCCCTCTTTTCAATTAATGGATATAAGGGTATATATAGATTTACAGATACTGCCTCACACGTCGATGGTGATTTTACTTCTTGGAAAACACTTTTTCACTGTCCAAAAATTCTGTGTTTGACCTAGGTCAGTGAATTTAACTCATTAACTAAACCCCTTCTGACATTTTCAATAAATTGGAGACAATTCGGTTCTTTACCGTGGTTAATATTTGCATACAGTCACCTTCTTGACGTCTTACCTTAGATACCTTGTGATTGGCAATTTAGGGACTCTGGGGTGAAAATTTAGCCATCCCAGGCTTACGAATATAAGCATCTTAATCTTTAATATTAATAAATGTGATTGAATAAAGTCACAGAAAAGACCTGGAATCACAATTTCTGAGTAAAGATGAATAAATTTGCATTTTTTTGCATACAAGCTGCATTCAATTAAAAATTTAATTTATTTTGTCTAACTAAATACCGCGTTATGGATTTAAAGTAAGAACAAATTCAGAAGAGATTTTAGGATTTAAAATAGCATTTTTAATAAAATTAATACATTTTATATTAATTAAATTGACAAATATATACACTTTTATTGATTCAAGAAAATATTAACATTGTGTAAAATGAAAGTATATTATAATCTAAACATAAAGACATATTTATAATTTCTAGATTTGGTCGCTTTGATACTTTTAATCCTAAATTTGGAACCTAAAAAAGAAGGAAATGGACACAGAAGGGAAAAAATAAAACGCTCCTGAGGCAAAAGAATTTAACATCTATCAATAAAATTTAAAATGAAAATAAAACATACTGTAGTGACTAAATTGACTCCATTTTCTAAAATTAAAAGTCTCCCCATCTCTCCACCTTACGGTTGCCCATGTTACCCGGCTAGCAACAAAGATAGGTAATCACGTGGCATCTGCCTAAGTGGGAGAGCTGTAGTTACCTACTGTGACTCCAAGTTCTCTAACAGAATCAACACATGATCAATTTATAGTTTGGGATGATTAAGCCCACTTGTGTGAATCCAGAGTGATAGTTACCAAGACAGCTGTTGTCGTAAAACCCTTCCATCTGGTTGAAAACTCGCTTACTCTAAGACGCTGCCATAACACTCCAGCCCGAATACAGGGTTGTAACCAACTATCAACATAATATCAACCGCCTCAGTAAACACATATATCACGTGCTCCCAGGATGGCTATAGATATACCACACTCCTTCCCTTTTTTAGTTCCTGCTTCTACTAAACGGCGCTTGTCACTGTTCTCTCATCGCTCCCTATCATACTATAGCATTGAAGATTGGTAGAGGATAGAAGGTAAGCCTGAAGAATCGTTAGATGAAAAATAAGCTTCCTTTACTGATTCTCTTTCTGTATTTCAGTTCAGATTTTGAACCTATATTGATTATCAAAGGAAGAAAATAATATTTTGCCTAAAACTAATTCCTCTGTGTTCGATTTTTTGATATTCACATTTAAATTCCCGCTTCATTAAACCTATTCGAACGAATTTGCTCGCATTGTGTTTTAAGTAGAGCATAATGTAATAAGGCGTAAAATTATTTGATACCGTGTGTTCGATTAGTATTACATTTTCCAAGGGAGTCTAAGTGTGGGTCAAAATACTTGAAAAACAGACCTTATCACGGATTCTTCATTTTAACATATTACTTATTATTACCCTAATAAAAATGCATAAAAATGCGATTTTTAATTGTGGGAAACAACTGGAATCAGTTATCAGGAGATCGAATGACTGATAAAGGGAGGAGCATAAAACATATGCCGGGTGCAGCCTCATTCGATTTTTGGATTTGACCTGTGAAATATTTTAATGTTCCTAAATTTCCCATGATTTTTGAGCAACTTCTTGTCCATGATGCTCGAATCTTATTGAGCATTTTTTCCACTCAAGAAAGGTCAGTCCTGCCACATCAATTCTTTATTTCTCCCACCACCTGAGGAGTCGAAATGATATTCACCGGTTTGCAATTTTAACGTAGCAGAAATGAGACAGGTAGGAGTTTAACAAGAAGAGAAGATGACAAGAATACATTTGTGTTTGAAAGTATAAAAATGTCTAATTAAAGGGAAAATGCACTTTTTCTTGTGCCTTTTATTTTAATAAATGTGTGTGCTAGTCCCAGTACCAATGAACGATATTACATAGATTTTAAAAGGATTAAATTTTATATGCTTCATTTTTACAATGTTTGAGTTGGTCTAACCGCAAGATTATTTACTTCCCTATGTATTAAAATGGCAATTTTATGTACATGTCTATCTTTATACCAATCTACAACTCCAAAACTTTAAAAAAGGCGCCGTGACTACACCAAACCTTCATGAATTATGGTGTTTGCTCTCGCCTGAACTTCTAATAATGTCAGAATGATAGATGAAACACGGTATTATCAAAATCCAAGCAGAACATAGGCGTACAAATTTACCCAATCAACAAAGGAGCGCCAAACTAAACTCCAACTGTATGCAAATTTTGGGTTTCGAATATTGAACTTTCAGTATTTTACGTTTTTCCTCAGTTTATTAAACTGAATGCTATTCGCCACATGTGCAAATCATTTGGATTAGGTAATCTCTTCCCTTAATTGACAAAATAAATAAACTTAATTATGTTTGACATTAACATTGGATACGTGTTGGAACCTACTGTCGGATCCCTTTTTGGGTCATTTCTAGGAAATATCGTAAATACCTGCTTGCGTACTCATTTTACCGAGGACGCAGTAATCTACTGATGCGCATCCATTGATGTGAATCTGCAACAAATTTGGTCATTGTATCGAACAAGAGATGTGATAAAATGTCATTTTATTATAAGAGCGGCTCCTTGGCGCTCTCTCATAAGTTATTTCGGAAGCCTGATTAAAATGAAATATTGGTTGTTCTATGATGAAGAAATTTGAAAACGCCGGCAGAAATGAATGGTATGTTTGACATTGTTTACGAATTTATATACATTGAATTAGTAATTTCCTGCTATTATTATGTTATAATCCAAATAAAAACACAAAAATTAAACTTTTTATGGTAGAAGGGGAACTGAATTGATTGGTGGTAACCGCAAATATCGATAAAAGGGAGTTGCGGTTAGATTAAGGGCTAACAGCAATGAAACAGAGCAAGACTTGATCAGATCAGGATGTATTGAACAAATCGCAGTACAGAGTTCCAAGGGGAAGAGAGTATTGAAGAAAGGAGGGAGCGAAGGAAGGTATGTCTGAAAAGCGACAGTCTCTCCGCGTGTGTGTTGAAAAGCTATTTATATTCATCACTTGGATGAGGACACACGATGTTTACCCAGGTCACAATAAGGTTGACAATTTCAAACATCACTATGAGGGCAAGATAATTAAATTTTGGTGATTAGCAATGACGTTAGATGGGATTCATCCTTCAAGGGAAGAGATCGAAAAAATGTTAGAAGTGAATCCAAGGTGTAAGTGAGTCTTCCGTTATATATGAGTTTTTTGTCCTCGAGTTTAATAATATTTTTATAAAAGAATAGTTTTTGTTCTGAAGTTTAAAATTAACCTCTTTATCACTTTTCACCCGATATATTTAGTTCTGAAGGTCATATTCTTTGAAATATTTTCTCTTCATTTCGTTGAGCAGCTCCGCATTTGGAATACTTATATTATCGTGTGCATCCGATGATGCAAAAGTAGGAAATGTTGTTGTATGGCTAGTTTCTTCTTCACAGGTCTTTTTATCCAACGAGAAGATTTTAAAGCCAACTATGAGAACGGAATTTCTGCCATCGTCCAATTTCTGAACTTGTGCGGTGTGATAAAAGCACTTTCTTCTGATGCAAAATATGGTGGAACGGATTATTGAAATGCAAAACTAAATGCAGACTTTTGTTTATGAAAACTGCCACATATTCATTAACCGCCCTTAACTTAATGCCTAATAAGAATTATCCTCCCAAGTGTCCTAATAGTCATATGAACATATAGGTAAAAAATATGTAACTTCAGGAAAGAATTTGTCGTAATTCACTTTCATCCTCCACTGCTAAATGCAATGTCTATGTACACGGTGGCTTATGAAGAAAGAGGAATGCACTTTAAGGTATAATGAAGGTATCCGGGACCACAAAGAGAACTTGATGTTTTCATGTGGGCGGTACCTGCCTTGGATATGACAGTTGGCTGAGGGGTATTTACATAAGTTAATATAAACACGTCAATGCAGCTCCATTAGAAGCTGAATCATAATATTCCATAGTACTTTGGAGAACTTCGAGGAAATTTCATTTTCTATTCATTCAGTCGGAATAAAAAATGGCAATTTAGAGAATAAAGAAAACCATTTTGTGTTTTTCTATACACGTAAACTAATAAATTACCCTTTCAGAAGGGTAATAAAACAAAATCGCCTAGTGAATGATATATTTAGTTCTCCAAAGTCCGATCCTAGAGAGAGAGAGAAATACAGTTCATCTTAGCGGTAGTCATTTAAGTACGCAGGAGAAATAAATCAAATGAATACACTATAAACCAGGATAGAACCGGTTTTGTCCAGCGTAAAAGAAAACTTTATGGCCTTATGTTTTTAAACTCTTACATTTCTTTAAATTTGCTTTTATTTTCATAGAGACAAATAAAAATTTCATTAAGATATTTCAGTTTATGGGAAATTTATACACATTTGTTTTCTATTCAATCGATCTCAAATCATCTTTTGAATTCCTGAGTGAATTTTTTTCCACAATATTCACAGCTACTTTTCATATTGAAATAATTTGAACTGTGAATCATTATTGAGGTATAATAGTTTTAAAAAGTTTGTCATTTCAGCTCTCCAATGTCTTCTCAAGGTTTGGGAAAAGGTTGAATTGTTTTAACTGAACGATCGGATGACAAGCCCTGGATAAAGCCGGTAAAAAATTGCTTCGAAATCCAGGTGACAAATCACAGAATTTTGAAAGGTGAAATACGCATTAAATAAGCACTGTACATTGCAAATACAAAAATTAAATGAATTAACATTTTTTAATATCTGGACTTTATTCTTGGTATTTTTGCATTCCTCTCCTCTTTTTATTCCTAACCGGACTAACAGTTACTTTCCTACGATGAAAAATGTTCATTTACGTATTTCTGTCAGTATTAATAACAAAATTAACCTTAAGTATTAAAATATTGAATAATTAATCAATAATCAATTAATTATTCTTGGTTTTTTTTAAAAAGCAGTCTACATAATTGTATTTTAGCTTTCAACGGAGTACTAAAGCTATTCTTTGAAAGAATTCTTAAAGCCCGCTAAAATTTTGACTTCAAAGGTCACCAAAGGATAATTCGTCCAATAGATAGTTATTTCAGTATGTCAGAGGAAATCTTTGGTGAAAACTTCTAAATATTAACTACTTCGTAACTAGAAGGTTCTCTCAAGCGTATTAAAACAAATAATCTTGCTCATCCTAAGTATTAATATTTACTTTTAAAAAAATAATTTTCGACCAAAATTTTTTGATTTAAAGTTAATTAGTTGTAATATTTCTTCAGAGAAAGTCGAGGATTAATAGAAATTTAAAATAGACTTTGGATTTCAAGTGGTACTCTGCTGACATTCTTTCTCTCAGTTTAGCAATGTTGTTTGGATTCTGTGAAAATTCAGTGTGTGGTAATACAAACCAGTGTACCGAAAGGGAATGAAATTCACCAACTGAAGGACTTGTAAACTTAATTATATAACCTAACATAGGAGAAGAATGTTGAGTTATCGTTACTGGAAATGATATTTACAACAGAGCATGTCAAAGCAGGGCACACTAATTTCACGATATTTTTTTCGTGGGAGAAGGAACTGAACAAGGCTAGAGGTCACCTAGTTCTAAAAGCTTAATGAGGAGAGGAGGAAAGAGGGCCTGATAATAAAGACAAGGTTCCGATATTATTTTTCAGGTATAGTTGACTACTTTATTTCTGTTGTTCTGTTCTAATCGGTCATTTGCCCCTAATTCATTTGTATGCTCCCACATTTCTTGAATGAGTTCATGCTCGTGATATCCAAAGTTTATTGACCAAAGCTGCCTACTTTTGAAAGATTGCTATAGCACTTTATTAGTTTGTTTTGTGGTTGTTTTTTCGTCTCGATTTTGAACAAATTAGGTTTGAAGGATCGTTTGCTTATATACTTTCCGAGTTCCTCC
>CAADRB010000016.1:834512-912322 GCA_900708905.1 Hymenolepis diminuta | reverse complement strand
ATGTGTTAATTTATTAATTTAAACAATATAAACGAATTCATCTCATTATATAATGTTTTTATTTGAAAATTTAGACATAAAAGTTATTCAAATTTGAAAAGCTCCTTTTTAGGTATCATAGATCGCTGAAATTTACTGACATTAATTGAAGACAGTCAGTGTACAGGGGTATTATTCAAATATGTAGAAATAAGTTATATCCTTTTGCGGAATATGTGAAAATTCTACGATTACCGATTATACTTAGATTAATTAAAAGATAAAATAAACAGACTGAAAGCATTTAAATCACATAAAAGAAAATCTAACATCAGAAGTGAACATTAAATCTTATTTAGAATTACTAGAATAGTGATTTAATAAACGTCAGAAGATTGTGAATAGTTTCTAAAAATAGAATTAGAAATTATTTTATTTCAATAGTCTTGGTTATTGTTACTATTGTTTGAAAAATGAGGACCTTGACTTGGATGGAAATCAGTAAAACACAGGAGAAAGGGGTGGGAGTTTTTGAGACTATAAAAATGCTAGAATATCAGGTATTTTAATTTCTATAGAATACTGAAGGCATTCAAGTATTCATTTTCTCATTATGTGTATAATCCACTTTGCAATATCCAGATGTTGTAAAAGTCAACAGTAGTAACTTAATCTCTGAATCAAGGCGTTACTTCAGATCCGATTTGGAATTCAGATCAGATGATCTTTCTCTTGCCATTCATAGATGACTTGCGATTTGATTTAATTGTGTTCTTTATCATGCCCGCTTAAATGGATGAAAATTGATATTATCTATTAGGATTATATTATTAAAATTATTTATTACTAATCGGGTAATAAAAGTTAATATTGAATATCGATTTTATTAAAATTGTCTAATGAAAAGTGAATTAAAATCGGTTATTAGAACAAATTCAAGGAAGTTCTTTAAAGTTATCTTAGTTCACACAAAGCGATCTTTTAGATCTAAAAGAATAAAACTCCAGTCGTTAATTTGACGTCATTAACAGTAGAAATGATGAAGCATTTGGAACGAGTTGAATGGCTAAATAGGACATTTGGGTGGATGCAAACCACAGTTAACGTCTGGCATTGCGGCATCATATGGCTTGCAAAGATTATTTATTTCGACTTCGAAACAAATGAGATCATTGGGCGGTCATGATGATCCTAATAAAAATTAATTAAGAGAATGAAATTCATTTGTTTTCTCCCTATCGATGGGCTCGCACCTGTAAAGCTGGAGATAGAATTGCGTAGCAATTTGTGTAATAAGCCCTAGATATCACACATACATGAAGTTACACAGAAAGCAGAGAAAAAATTCTAAGATTTGAACATTTGAACATTAGAACATGAAGAAGGTGATTTTATCCGATTGATGAAAAATTTACTTCCCGCATCCAAAGACGAGATTGTGTAAAATACAAAAACATATATATTTATTAACTAAAAAATGTATAGTTTTTACGGATCCATAGCTAAAGCCAATTGAAATTAGTTTGGGAAAAGAGTGCGATTAAAAATTTTCATTCTTCTCTTCAATTTGAAAGAACTCCCTTGTGATGGGCATGTACGCTATTAGAGGAAGGAAATGATATTGTCAGCTGTTTTAACCATGACAATTTGGTTAAATAAAAGACTTCCTTGGATTTTTGTTTAATTTGCCTTAGTCACGAATATACAGACTTTACTTTTGGTTTTCTTGCTATCTGATGACGTAAAAGAGACCTTAGGGAAAAGATACTGGAATGACTTTCCATAACCGCTCAAGGGCAAATCATTCGTCTTTGTTTCTGGCTATTTTGTTCCAAGATAAAGAACTGAATAGCTCTCCGAATGACAAGGCTCCATGAAAGTGTGAGCCTAGGATTAGTTCCCTCGCAGTGTTAAGAACAGCCCACTGTATCAAAACAAACACGGAACTGTTTTGGAAAGGTCAAAATAAAGAGTTGGTTTTTCCAAGATTTCGATAAGTTTTGCTTTTAATTTAACTAATAATTGTAGACTTTTAAAAGTGCTGCGCTCAAATAACTTCCTGTTCATATTAAACTATCTTGATGCTCTTCCTCTATTTTCAGCTCCTTCTTGCCTCCTTTCCCTTGACAAGTATTGAACTATTTCAAATTGAGAAATAAAGAAATTAAGCGATGTTCAAAGTTATTGAACTAAAAGGTCAGCCATGTAGCGGGCCACCAGATTGTTGAGGGTCACCAATTTGTAGAGGTCCTGCTAGGGTCGCCAGTATGTAGCGGCAGATGACTAACAGTAAACGAAGGATAAAGAACACCAAGGATTGTGTAGACCAGGTTATATTGAGTAAGCTCAGTATAAAGTCTCAAGGGAAATTAGGGAACTGGAGGATTGAACGACGAGAGATGAGACTGGCGAGCTGGGGTCTAGCTGGGGTCCACCCTGTGTCCTGTGTGTGTGTGGAGGTTATTTATAATCAACACTTTGGGTGCGGACACGCATAAGGATATGGTTGCATGCGTGCTTAATTGGCCGGAATGAGTGTAGGAAAAGGAAGGGTCAGTGCAGACAGGACTGGTCGATTAAACGGTGTCTGCTACTATCGTCTGAGGTATGTTTACCTTTTCCGGGTAGATGAGACATAGGCCGGCTGAGGACACACGATGTTTGTTTATGGAATGCTTGGGTCACAGGAATGGTTAACGGTTTACAGGGGTAACTTATGAGGACAAGATAGTCTAATTTGGTGATAATTAGAAAAGCTGTAAGATAAAATATTTCAGAAGAGGGATTCATCCAACAGCCTAATATATTTTCTCAAAACTAAATCAGTGTGGTCAGTTTTGTATACGTTCACTGGGATTTATCGCCCATTTTCAATAATTGGTGAATTCACAGAAATATAGTCACCGGCGAAAGCAGCTTACAAAGAGTTATGACTAAAACAAAACGATCAAGACAAAACAGAAGTCGTCGGTTTGATCGGAAAGTCATGGTTCTAAAAACGTGAACACCAACAGGGGGAATTCAAACGAAAACGTTGATTTACAAAGAATAGAAGAAGAAAATGTTTATTAAATCTTTCGACTCCACAGAGTACGTCTAACTAATAGTTCTAGCCGGGGGGAAGGGAGTAGACGTCTATTCAGTAGTGATCTAGTTGTAATTATGAAACAATTTATACAACACAGATAAACATGCAGGGGGAATAAGGGTTGTTCACCCATTGAGTTTTCTGAAACCGGAGTAATTAGGCAGATTGGGGAATTCTCCTTAAAAACATTGGGAATGAACAGGAGGAAAAAATGAGGAGAGTTATCACAATAGGATATCACAGGTAAGAGCAGTTGCCCTTACACTATTCATGGGACTAGTGTTCCTTAGGCGCAATGATCAACACGGACTTCTGATTGTTTTATATCTTACTTAAGACAAGTGGTTGAAATGTCACATATCAGAATGGTATTCTCAACGTTGGAATCAGATTCGGTGCAAGGCTCTTCAAAAGAACTTCTAAAAGCTGCAAACATATTCTTTGAACTGAGAAGGGAATAAATAATCATCCCAAATCCCGTCAGTCAAATCCCTCTTCTCGTTTCCCAAACTATACCTTCCTAGCTCTTGCTATGTATCCATTTATCTGATTGGCATAATGAATATCACCTAAATTAATAAATAGACACAAAAAGATATATATTTTATTTTAAATCTACATTTCGATAGATTGCAAAATTCTTCAAAAACTTATAAATAGAATGTCATGAAGTCGAACAGACACCGATCACAACTCAATCGAAATAGAAATCTACATTTTATGAAGGAAGATACTATCAGTTTTTCCTCCGCTCTTTAGGAGTTTAATTTTCATTTGTAAAAAACATGTCACTGGTCATTCTCTATATCTAAGTCGAATTTCCGCTGTTTGATTTGATCAAGTGGAATTAATTGCAAGAGGTAAAATGACACATCTTTCAAGGTATGCAACATAGCCACATTCAATTTGTCAGCTGTTCCCGCGACTTATGGGAAAGAACTTACAAAAGAATGGAAATTCAAAGTACAAATCTGTTGCTATCGTAACATGATTTACATATTCAGCTAATGGTCACAAAACGTTATAAGTCAAGTAGTTCGCCATTCTGTTCATATGATAAATAGAAACATGTGGGTCTTGCAAAGTAAGAGACTATTTCCTGATTCAGTACCTTTTTAAAACCATGGAGAGATAAAGAAAATATACATTTCTCTGCACGCAGTGACCAGGATTTTGCGTCACGTAGTGTCAGATGCATGTCTCTAGTAAGTAAAAACAGTAAAGAATAAATATTAAAGTTCGCATCAGGTGAGCTGATGTGTTTAGAATACTTTTCCCGGTGTCCTATATCTCTTTTTGGCTGTAAGAAGATGGCCTACTCAATTAAATCGACAGCTCAGTGACGCTTAAAACATCATGGACAAGAAGGCCTACAGAAAGTCAAGGATTAAAACATTAAAATTTATCTTTGAAGCAGTCGGAGATTACAGTGCGATTTGTATCTCTTATGCAAAGTGAATGACCAAATACTTCGCAATTTAAAGGGAAGTAAGACTCCGGACATTCTGTATTCATTATTTACTATTCAACCCCCAGTTTTATTTTGACATTTTACATATTCAGAGATCATCAATATTATCAAAGCTTGTATATATTTTTTTTGATAATGTTATTTGGTGCTAAGATATTTGCCAACTTACCTATAAAATTCTCGTCTACCACAACTAATTCTTTCCCCAAAATTGATCCTCTGCTGTGATCTATTTTATTATGCCATGATGTATACATCTATGCTCATTCTTCTAACTCCAGCTCCTAACTATTCTACTTATCTTCTCTACAGCAACATGGTAGGGTTAGAAGGCGTTTACAAAAAGCTGGCTTATTGGTAGAAAAATTAGAAGAGGGAAAGAGAAGACGACGGGGGGGGATGAATCGGTTATATGAGCGTTGATGTTTGCGGTGATCAGGTGTAATAGTGGTGATGTTCTTGTTTACAGAGAGGATCCATGTGATACGGGTCATAAAATAAACGGTTTTAAAGATCTGAAGCGGATTATTATACTTTAAATTTTGATTTAATTTGTAGCTTGACTAAAAGAGACTTACCCTTAGTGTTGAGCTCCAACGATCGATATCAATCTTTTATGGATTTATGGATACGGCGGTCCCGTTAGAGACTGAAACTTAACGACGATCACTTAATGGTGTCACAAGTGATCAGGTCAATACTTGAAAGCGCATGATAATCTTATAGAGGAGCCTGAGATCACATCAAAGAATAAATTAGGAAGTAATGTACTATCAAGATTAAGTAGGACTCCCATCCCAATGACTTTTAACGCCAAGTTTCTTTGTCCGTCGATCCACTTACTAACCCCTTCTTCATTTCCGTTTTTTTCAATTTCCAATGAATCCTGAATAGTAAAGCTTGTCTCTTTTTCAACAAATTATGTGACAAAGACAATGATATGTTAAAGACTGATAGCTAAGCTTGACACTCTAATCTATTTTTCTATCTCCTCTTTTCCAAATATGACATTTAATTTGCCAAATATTTTTTTTTATTATCTAGCTCCATCAAAGTATTCAATCTCGTGTCATATTATTAGATCACGTGTTACATAACCGTCTCCCTTCCTCTGCTCTCTGCCACTAAACTACAGCATTGTTGTAAATTTTGTAAAGGTTTCCAAGTTTTCGCTGACCTATATTAATACCTTTTTGAGGCACATGATTCCCGCTTCCTACTGCTGACAGGGGATGTCCGCAATATTAAGCTACAAACAGTTAAGAATGGGTTGGGCTAAAACCCCACATTCCACTAAGTTGACACATATATAGGACAAAATGGGAAGGTGGAATACGGATGAGAAATTACTTTCGGGAGTTGGGCTTTAACTTCCAAAAGGAGAAAAGAATTAAATGAGGGTGGTTTATACCTCCCAGTGCTACATTTATTGATTGAATAATTAATAATAATTCGATTTTCAAAATAATTTAAATTTAAGTTTTTATAAGTGACA
Organism: Hymenolepis diminuta; assembly: GCA_900708905.1. Classification (NCBI taxonomy): domain Eukaryota; kingdom Metazoa; phylum Platyhelminthes; class Cestoda; order Cyclophyllidea; family Hymenolepididae; genus Hymenolepis; species Hymenolepis diminuta. The sequence goes on along the minus strand of CAADRB010000016.1, from coordinate 906,289 downwards.
AGTTATTACTACCCACATTAATATAAAAAATTAAAATTTTTATTGTGGGAAGCAGCTGACGCCGACTAAGAGAGAGCCCAATAAATGATAAAGAGGAGGAGATCAGAAGGTATTGGGTGCAATGCGGAGGTATTAAAGAGTCTTAATTCAACTAAATCTTGTGTTCAAATAGTGCAATTTTCGCTAAACGGGTAGATCATGTTCCAAAATATAAAGTTCATGATTCGTCCCTGGATTATCGCAATTGCCTATTCACAGTATTCAATGCCTGTTGGCCGGGTTTTTTATTCAAGGAGGGCTGATTTTTTCGCTTCAATTTAACCTTTCTGCCGGTGATTGGGAAGGATGAATGGTCTTACGTGATATTCCGCAGGTTAGAGTTTTAACATAACAAAGATGGGGTAGGTCAAATTTTAAGTTTATCAGAGCTCCTCTAAGTAAGAGCATCACCCCTCTTATGGGTCAGAAGAGTCAGATATCATGTGGTAATGCAAACGTTTAGGATCCCGATCATCGAAACCTGATATTGTTACATTGTGCGCGCTTATTGACATAGTCAAGAAATTATGCATACATTTGAATTTTACTGTGATTGGCCGATGAATATTGAAATGATTGTTTTAATATGCGACATTCGCGGCCCAATGTGCAAATTGATGAATGGTAGTTAACTTCGCTGTGTCTTGACTTGCCACGTCATGACGTAATTTCACGACGATTTGACACCAATGTACCGAATGCATGAGGTCGATATTGTGCTCTCGGGACGTGACAAAACATTGGTTAGTCATCCCACTTCCAACAGAGACTACTCTTTTGAAACAGCAATTCCATTCAAGAAATTAAATCGAATTATTTCTTCGAGAGGGAGTATTAATTCCACTTGTATTTTATTTGCCCCACCTACGTGATGAATATTAATATTTTGAAATTTGTCTTATTTCCTTGTTACACAATATGTAATTTAAGTGTAAATGTAAAAAGTTTTGAAATTATGTCACTCTACTTCCAAATATTTAAATTTAAATAGATAAATAAAGTTAATTTAATAATTTAAGTTTTTTTAATTACTGATATAGTTAGAAGTAAATCTTTAACTCATTTTCGAAATGATTTCTCTATTAATTACATGAAAGGGCAACTTTCCGATGTTTCTCCATGACGAAAATAGTTTATTTGTTGGAAATTGTTTAAAAACTGTGCTTTTTTAGTTTTTTAATCAGATATATGAATTTTTAATATAATATTAATAAGGAGAAATCAAAAATTAGTTCAATAACTTTGAAAACGGAAGAAAAATAAATCTGGTTTTTCAGATTTCATCTTGGGCTAGGATGTGGTAACGCTGGACATCTTTCGAACTCTTTCAACCTATTTATTGGCCAAACTTAAACGGCACGGTTGCCCATTCCGCTCAGTGGGTTTGCACAGGTGGGCTTTGCATTCATAACCTATAATTTTGCGGACGAGCTCGTTAACCACCGCACCGTCAGGGCACATCTGAACCTGTTCGGGCTTGTTCTAAAACAAAATAAATATTATTCGAGTTGAATCTTGTGTGAGTTTAAAATGAGCCCAGTTATGTTAAATCGTATTCGCTTCTGTTAATAGCTAATATCTTGGAGATATTTGAAGAAAAATTTGTTTGCAGTGATTAAACAGTAGGCCATATTAATCATCTGAACAATGAATTTTTAACACCACGGACGCAGGAGACAAGTGAATATCTCAAGGCGGAACAAAAAGGCAATGTATAATAAACAAGACTTAAAAATGTACAACGTTAATCTGAAAACACAATTTCTTAAGACTCTTCTATGCTTTCATTTCACTTTTGTATCTCATTTGATCCCCATGCCTTAACGTATAGGCGCAAAAAGTACTGTCCGGATGCTTTCTCTCCATGAAAATTTCACTTTGTCAAATAAATAAAAATTGTCATAAGATTAATTCATTTTAATAGTAACAAAAATAATTTATAATATTTTAAATGGAAAATGTCAACACCATCAGGAAACGAACTCCCCAAATTTGTATTAATTACGTATTGTGAAATAATGAAAAATGTAAGGGCTCCATAATTACTAGAATGTCAGAGCATATTGCAAGCTTTAAAATCTTCATGTCTTATATAATAAGCGTGTAAAGAAGAGATTGGCGACGCAAACACTTCTCATAATTTTGTGTCGCCATATAGTCAATACGAGATGTAAATTAATAAGCCTATTGTAAAGGGGCCGTCAGTTAGTTCAAATCCATATGAACGTTCTGCTAATCTTAATTGTCGAAATAGACATCTTCAATATTGCATTCTCTATAAAAGTTTCTATTTTTAAACTCCGATTAAGCCCACATTCTTTCCTTCCTTCTTAATGAAAACGTTTTAATTAAGTGGCTTCATTTTGGGGTATGATTTAGTTAAACACAACAATGACTTATGTTTAGGAGGATGACATTTAAATTAAATATAGATTGAAAAGAAATTTAACTTATTTTTATTTACGCTGTAATTAAGCTAAAAATTCACCAATTTTGTAACCTTTAAGTAAAAATTTATAAAATAATATTTTTTACATTTCTTTTGCACTTTGAAGTAATTTTCAAATATCGCTGGAATTGACGTACTTTTAGTCTGACCATGTCTCGGTATACTTTTGTAATGACAAATTTTGAATCCATAAAGTAAAGAACGTTCGCAATAAGTGCATCCTGCTTTTGGCGAATTTTTAAAGCTAACTAATTCTAATAGAAGTAAGTCAACTCTCCAGTCTACAACTTAACCCCCAACTATCGAAAGTAGAGTAGATGCAACAAAGGTGTTCAGAGTGGAAGTGGACGAGATTAAGGTGTTGAATCAAAGAAGAAAACTAGAATACCGACTGCAATGAGGAGATGTGGAAGAATGAATGATCAACTGCGTAGACTGTCCTTATCGTTGACTCCTTGCAAACTGGGCATAAAATTTACCTGTTTAAATTGAGATACCAATGCAATATTGACAATTATCGATAAAATAAACAAGAAAACTCCAATAAATAAACAATGATGAAAGGTTATTGATATAACTAAAGAATGGAATATTCCTTTTTGCATTACATCTGCAGGGTTACGACTTTAAGGTCAGTTTTAGCAACCAATGGTTTTAAACTATTATTGTTATTTTAAGTGTCAGCTCTTTGACTCTCTTTGAATTGCTGATAAAATTAAAATTTTTACTTTTATTCTGAAATCATTTGCACCAATAAATTTCGGAAATACGGATCGATAATTAGTGCAGATATCTTAGGCTAATTTTGGAAACGCACATAACAAATATTTTATTTAATTCCATAAAAATTATAGAATCTTCGAAGGAAAAATTAGATTTGACTAAAATCCACAGTTGGATAAAACAAAAATGCATAAAAATAACTGATTTAGAGACAAAACAAGAGGAATGTTATGTTTATTATCAATTAGCTGCATAAATTATCATATTTATTTGAAAATATTACAATGTGAAGAGTCATTTTCAAGCTGGCGAACTTTGATGAGCGCTTTTATGCTGAAATCGCGTCCCCCAATATCATCCTCTAGTCCTCCTTCCACGGTCAAAAAATATTGACTTTCACATAAATATTTGAAAAGTAAGTAAGACGTTTCTAAAATTATTAAGAAAAAGTTAATAATTTGTAATTTAATTTGTAATTTGTAATTTGTAAAAGATTTGTAATTTATTTGAAAACATTTTAAATAAAGAGCAAAAATTTGTCTCTTTTAAAGCATTTCGATACAGCATGGTGGGATTTTAACTCATGTTTTGGGTAAATATTTAATACATATATATCTGAAAGTTTTCTTAAATTAATTAAGTCATTTCCATCATTGGGTCTGCGTAAATAATCTTACATTTGCATATTACACTTAAGCCTACCCTTAATACGGCGGTAATTGGTTTAAGGATTGCACTCTCACAGAGCTAATGACATGTGTAGAGATAACATTACCGACTCTTCTCCAAAATCTCGGGGCTCATCTTCAGCGAAATAAACTTCACCATTGGCTTGCAGTAAAAGTGTCCCAAGTTGACATTGTTGTATCAAATAGAACCAGAAAAGGCTGACAAACCGCCGTGGCCAAGACAAATTGATCAGAACGTCAGGAAGGCTTTTGATTTGACCAAGCCGCCGTGATTTAAACAGCCAACAATGTCAAATCCTACCCACGAAAGTATAAATCCCCACGTCAAGAGAATTCGAATGAAAAAGGTAAAGTACGAAAACTCCGATTGTATGAGAATTTTTGCCCGAAGGAAACAATGCTTTTACACGATCGACAGATTCATCGTTCATTAGAGAAAATGATTAACAATGACATCCAGTGACGAATTTCGGTTAAGTCTAATAATGGACGAGGGTGGTAGGAACGTCTCACTGCAGACTATCATTTTTAAAGTTGACATCAGAGCCTCTTCAAAAGATCATTTAAGAGGCATAATTTATTCTTCTACCTGAGAAGAGAATTTATTGTGGACCAAATATGCCCAAATCATATCCCCTCAGATAAACCAATGAACCCGCTTGTCCGATCAGTATTATGCGTACCAGCTTCATTAATAAATGAACATTATTATTGTTTACGATTATAGATAATGATTCTATTTTTATACAAATGCGCTATTAATTTTTATTTAAATAATTATAAATTAATAAATTTTTCACTTTCGGGGAATAACTCAACTTAAAACATAGGAGTATTTGCAGCTCGATTATTTGAAGTATTCTTTATTTAATTATAATAATTAATTGTAATTGAGTAAATATTTTCCTAACTTGTGCTCAAAAGTTCGATTAAATTCCTATACTTGGAATTTAAATACCTATCTTAATTTAAGATCTGGAAACTTCTAGCAATTTTAGTTAAAAAAATGTATTGTGTTTTAACCAACTAATGTAAGTTTAGATTGAAAAGCGAACAGATGACCTAGAAATCAGAAAACCAACTAGTTTGAGAGTTTGTTCTACATACGTAGGAATAGAAGACGGTGTTTGTATGCCAAATTGTACTTAAGCTTTCACTATTGTTTACCAAACATAATAAATGTTGAATTTTGATGGAGAGCCTTACTTCGAACAATCCATTTATAGAGGAGACATAGATGTGAAATTTGGCGCTTACTGATTTTGAAACGAAGACTTCCGAAAGCCCTAATTGCAACTGCTGTCATTAAAGTCCCCATGTCTTTATTAGAGGAGGAACACCAACTACCAAAAAGAATAAGAAAATACACACCTAATGAAAGGTCAGAAACAGGGCAGAGCAGAAAGAACCCTAATTGGGCATGAAATGTAAACTGTACAAATTGAAAAGCGTAAATCACGGAAGCCATAAGTCTAAACAAATGTCGTAATGGTAAATCAAACTTTAAATCAATGAAATACAAGTCCTGAGCATCTAAGTGCTTGGCCACTGGTCATTACCTCTTGATAATGTTGTAAAAGATCTCTATTTGGTTTAGTTAATCTCTGAAAGCGATTGGATGTAAACAATATTAATTCAAACGATGCTGTGCTGAGTAGAGGTTTACTCAATCATTCCATTGCGTTTTTTCTGTTCACTGAAATACATTCATTTCTCTTCATCTTCATCCAACCTTACTTACTCACGTGTTAGTATGTTTAAATCCACGCGGAAAATTTCAGAACACTACACAAATTTAAATCGCAAGCATTTAAGACGTCCCATCAATTTCCAGAAAACCAAAATAGCTGTAACGAGCAAAGAAAGGATCCGCTGAAAGAATTTTATTTTCAGTGCCGTAAAACCGGTTAATGGCAAGAGAAGAACTGATTGTTAACTTGCATTAAAGCATTCAAATCCGAGTGAAAGGAGAGGGAAGCTTCAGACAGTTACACTCGGATTGAGCAAGCATTTAGGCGCAAAAAATAAAATGACATGGAAAAAATTAAAATTTATAACGATTTAAAACAATTTTGAGGAACATTAAGGTCGAAATCCGTCAGTCTCCGTCAAGCCTTTAATATAGTGAGAAAATATTTTCAGCTAAATATATTTACATCAAATACAGCCTCCGTATAAGTGCAAACAGATTTGACTTGAAATTTTAAGAAATAAATTAATGTATTTTTAAAAACTTAAGCATAAATTTAATCCAATTGGCGGGAAAATGTGACCATTTATTGTTCCTATTAAAACTTAATTTGAATAGAGACAGGTGAGGATTTCAAGGTTAAATTTTCTAAAGGGGGAGTAAATTGGAACATTATAATTCCTTTCCTTTAAAACGTGAAGACGCTACATGGTTTTGGTATGCAATTGGTGTCTCTTAGTCCTTTTCACCGTTGCAATATAGAAGAAGCTGATTTCTGTTTGAAAATGATTCTCAAGGGATGTTTATATTGGTACTAATTTGTTTAAATGTGTTGTCAGTTGCAAAATGTGAAAATATTTTAATATCCCACCTCCTCTCTCCTCCCCCTCTCCCCTCGTATCTTTAAATTTAGAACGATTAAGTAGTATTTTATTAAAAGTTATCTTAGTCTCCTATTTTTAATTCATTATTTTTCAAACAAAATCCATTCTGAAAGTGGAAATAGGGAGGAATTGTGCTGACCTTTTAAGTAGTCACACTGATGACGATGTACACTAGTTTCATTCATTAAAACAGCAAAATGGTTGCATATTTTCACTAACAAAATCATTTATCAGGCATATTAGAACAAATCTTTCTTCATTCACCCAACAATTCACCAAATTTTAAAGAATTATGCTCGAAACACGGACGCCAGTTCACTAAATCACATGCATAGGTCATATTTCAGGGAGTTTTTATTCATATCACTTAATTTAAATGAGTTTTCCTAATTAAATTAATGTTTTTTTTTCGTAATTTAATTAAGTCTTCTTTTCCTAATTTATTAATGATAACTTGTTATTATTATTTAGGACAAAACAAAGGCACTTTCTAATTCCTAATATACGAAAACAGTTTCTTAATACATGAACATTAAGTAAGTTACATAAGAGATAAAGGGAGGAGAACAAGTTAAATTAATGGATTAAGCCTGAATATCAATTAAGTGTTTTTAGTCATCTGGTTGTTAAATTTTTTACCTAATAGATATTATTCACTGCGTTACGTCCTAATATTTCAAAGTTTAGATAATTTTATCCGTGGTTTTCTGGATGAGTTTATGTTCATGGTATCCAGATGTTATGAGTCAGTTGACTAAACGGAAGGATCATGTCTCTTCTTATTATTAAGAGGCACTACTACATATTAGCTGAGATATTCTTACTTCATAAATTTTCGATAGATTCTCTCATTTTCATTAATCACGTTTTACCCTGCGTCTGAGGTCTCAGATTGTTCTGAACCTAAAGTAGTCGCAAACTCGCCAATGAAGCCACCATAGAAGTAAGACCTGATTATACCTTTACAAAGCTGCTAATGAGAGAGAGAGAGAAAGAGCGAGCGAAGTAGGGAGAGGAAATGAAAGAACAGAATAGATTTTCTTGCGAAAGTGTAATGTCTCTTACTGCAGTCAGGAATGCTAATATGACGGCTTAAAAGGATGGTGAAGAGGTTCTGTCTCAAAGATCTGTGATGATTCTTTGGAAATGCACGAAGTCCTGATGTGATTGAATGGAGACGTTTTTTGGATGGGGATTGTAGTGTGGTTTATAAAACGCAAATAAAAATTCACTTAAGTGTGACATTCACGCATTGGGATCGAAATAGTGAGTACTATTCATCCAGCTATTCATCCATCCACAGAATACGACACAGACTGACCGTGGCGTACAATATCTGACTTCCGATTTTGCTTACAATAAGGATATCAATGCAACGTCCTTGAATTACATTGTCCCACATAAATTCACTATAACATAAATTTACCACTGTAGCCTTTATTTCAACAATTAAATCTGAAATATCAAACATTCTTTTTTTGTCTGTTAATTGCAGACATATTGACAGTTGAATCCTTCTTATTTTGCGGTGTCTTTTGAGGTGTTTACCAAACAAGGTAAATAGACTATCTGTCAACTTGAATCCATTAGTGATCAGTATTTTTGCACAACAGGGTTCTCAATTGTCATTTGTATTTCTGCGAACGTTAGCACACATTTAGCAACGTTGTATTTCATTTTTTTTAGTAGATTCCGTTGGGATGAGCTTTTGAGAGTAAATGGAGATCCAAGTACATTTTTTACAACTTTTAAAGTAAACGATCAACTCAGGTATGTCACACTCAACTGACTTTTATTCATTCAATGCTGTATCCAAATCTGAATAATATGAGCTTTCTATGAGATATTGCTATCCCTGACAGATTTGCGGACCTCTTCCAATGTACTTTTTACTCCCACTCCTAGTACCTGTGGCCTTTATTGGTCATATTCCTAAATCTTTTCATAGAGTTACACAATCCCACCCTTTCTCTTAGATTTTCAGGACCTAGTCAACTTACATACCTGTCTTCTTTTATCCACGGTTAACAATAAAATCTAGCTCTTAACCGCCTTTAAGTCCTCCTTTTGCTGTTTTGACGAAGATCGTAGTTGGTCAAAATTAGACCTTATTCTTCAGGTATTAGAATCCATCGGTATATGTATTATATTTTTTAATCAAACTTAATGGTAGTCATCATTCTCTATGCAATTTCGACTAGGTATTTCGTTCATCGATTGTCTTTCTTTCCATGACAAGGGAAAGGATCTGATTACTGATAACAATATAGATTTCCGAAGTGGGTTCAAAGGTTGAGGATTACTGGAAGACAACATTTTGGTCGGGATGATAATACAGCCTTTTAATAATCTGATCACTTGACTCACTGCTTCATTTTCTAACATCCATGAGACTTAATATTCGCGTAGTCCTCTAGAGCATACTGACCAATCGATTGTTTTAGCTGGTTGGACAGGCGTTTTTTCCTCTGAGGCTTGTCCTTATCTTAGGCATCAAGGAGATCTATTACCGTCTTGAATGAGCAAGTAAGGTAGTGGATTATATAATTAATAGAATAAATGATTTTAAGTAAGTAGTAAAAAGGAAACAAGAACAATCTTATTTATGACTTTTATAGATATTAATCTGAAAAGAATTGCTGTTAAAATTAGGCGTTCTTTCTCATATTTTTCTTTCCAAAAGATCACTTAATGAACGTTATCATTTCTTGAATGAAATCTTCTAGTCTTTTGCCTAATTGCTGTAGTATTTATATTAATTTATCATTAACAATTTATTAATCATTACAAGCGTTCTTTCCATCAAAGAAGGAGACATAAATTATTGTAGAGAAGAGTGAAATTCCTATGAAAAATGCCTCCCAAGAAATATTCAGATAGACCTTCATTCCAAACGTTGTAGTTTAAAACTGCACTCACTGCATTCCGTTTATTTCCATCTGTGTTTTCATAGTTACAAATTTTATAAGTCCGTTTAAAAGTGTTTAATAGTAAATACAAAACGGTCTCGCAAACGAAATTAAATTTTCAAAAAAGGCTCCTTTCAAAATGAATTTATCGTCTTAGTTACAGGAATTTAAGCTGGTAATATAAACTAAACTTGCCCTACTTAACGTATATTAACCTACTGCAAGGTAAATAAATTTACATTAAATCATCTTGGGGAAGTCGAGATCACCGAAATCGGGTAACTTAAAAGTTTACTATAAGGGATAAATTGAGAGGAGATCGAATATGTATTAAAATAAAGCCCGGGTTCAAAGTGACTTGATACATTGATTTAGTAACTTGGAACTTACTGATTTTTAGTTCTAGTCATATTACATCAAATTAGTAATCATCTCACCGCTTCGTATTCAACAATTCAAAGTTTAAAATTGATACGTTTAAATACCAACAGAATTCTTGTCCACGTTCTCTAATCTTATTGACTGATGAGGCTGGTGGTTTCCATTACTCCAAATTCATTCACTTTCTTCCAAAGGTCGAGAAAGCAAGATGATAAGCCATGAGAAAGCAGATAAGACCAGAAGAAGACTTTTAAACACAGCAGAACTTACAAGAGTCTAGTAAATAATAGTTATAATAGTGAGGCATCAGATTTGCAACTAAACTTATTCTCATAAGTGAAGATAAATTGTTATTAAATCTATCATATTTATAGATTGAAAGGGCATCAAATTCCCGAATTTCAAATAGGTAATTTTACATTCTTTCGAAAAAGAATAAATGTCATAGATTCCATTTGTTATTATTACCCTTCCAGTTAAGGGTAAGTTTGATAACAGAACAGACTTAACGTTAGTAAGTTTCGCCGTTTTCAAGACATATTATCGGCCAATTGAAGAGAACTGTAATAAAAGTTTAATGATAGCCATTTAAATTAATCTATCATTCAATGATCTCCAGGCTTCGCGGGAAGGATTTCATTTAGAAAGCCATGGTTACTAGAATATGATACCAAAACATGCGTTTTTTAGATCGACTACATAAGGAAGGACGATTTTGTGGCATTGTCATCTTATTCTTCTTCGTAGTGGACGATTTGATGAGGTAAAAGTCACTCCTTGTATGCCATAGAGTTTCAAATTTAGTTTCTCCAGCACAAATTTTGAGAAGAATCACTCAATAACTCCATGCTCAAATCAATACGAAGACATACAAGAACTATTACACCAACTTCGGATACATTAGCTTTTAATTTAACCTCGCATTAGAAGGTAACAAAACCCACAGTTTGAATGGGGTATGAATTTTCATAAGTGAAACCTCATTTAAAGCATATATTTCACATAATTTTAATAAAATAATATATTTCAAATATTTTATTTTTAATTAGGTCAATAATATTTCCTGAGTTATTGCATGAATTTCATTGTCATCCAAAAAATAAAGAATGAAATATCTTATGGAGGTGAATTTCCATATAAGTGTCCATTTAACTATTATCGCATTTAAAAAATTTATTACAAACTTTATTATTTGCTGTTGGTTCGCATAAACATCAATAAGTGCAATTTGTGTGATATTCTCAGAAAATTCAAAAAATTCATCGATTAATTTTGAGTAAAGAAAGGGGAGGGGGAAGGGAGTATGGATTGCTGATTTAAGTTATATTAGAATGGTTATTTACAGAGTGTGGAAATTGTGTTTTACCCTCTTCTTGTAAATTGCAGCAAGTTTCTTGAGTACTGCTCGGCTCACGGTGTAAAGAGGCAAAACAGCGATCCAACATCAATATTTTGGCTAGAATATATCGATACCTTTTACTATGAGCAACATAGACGAAGAAATTGGAAGTGGAATTGAATAGAGATCCAAGGTTTGCAATCGAAGACAAAACCTCTGTGATAACGAAGAGCTGTCCCCTTTGAAGATCATGAAAGTAAAGATAGAAACTCATTATTGTAGCTGGAATGGACGGCACGGAGCAAATGATGAAAGTTATCAAGACAGTGTGGAGTATCTTAACTATTCGATAGTGTTTTCGATAGGAATTATCATCCTGTTCCTTTTGATTCTGCTGATCTCCGTTGTTTAAAGGTTGCAGAATTGGGGATGACCTTCGTTGTTGAGTAAAATTGCTATTAACCAGGCGAAGCTTTGTTTTTACAACTGCATTAATTCGTATTGTTGTGGCAATTGAGAGCAGTATCATTAGTAGAACTGGTGCTATCGTTAAGACTATACAGTCGGTAAGCAAATGAATCATAAGAGTTAGTTTCACAAGATCCGTATCCCGTCGTCTTTCTTGGGGTTTCTTTGCAATGCCGTAGATAATAACAGGAATGCGAATAAGACAAGAGAAGACACAGAGGAAAATGAGTACTATTGCAACTTTTTTAACACTCCAAATAACTTTAAATTCCACAGGTTTAAGGAAGTATAAGAGACGTTCCACAGCAATCACCACAACCAGCCAATTGCGATAGAGTTCAAAGACGTTGGTCATAAAAAAGAAGAATGTGAATACCATGGGTTTAGTTAAGAATTCGTTAATTTCTGGTAGAAACCATTGGAGGGAGTTCAAGATAAAATACATTAAAAGGAATATTATATCCACCAAGGCAATTGCTGAAAGAAGTAGTCGAGTACTTAGCGTTGTAGAAGTATCTCTTTTGAAGAGAATTAGACTTAGAACACTTGTAACTATTCCAATTATACATACTGGTCCTCCTGTATATCCGCGAATGATTTTCTTAACACAATCAGTGAGTATTTTATCGGAATTGACAACAGAGGTCATGTTGCAAGGATGTTGGATTTGGCTACATCCATTTAGGCAAAAAGTCGCACTCTTTGTTGATACAGAGAGAGAGATGGACGAAACTTGCGCTTAAGCGCGTTTGCGAGAAATAATGTGTGAATTGCGTTCTAGCTCTTGGGATGCGTCACCACACGTTTACTCCCATTGGCTGGGTGGTTTAAGGTTAGCGCACGATGATTGGTCCCAATGTTTTGCCTCAGCCCAAACAAAATGACTATAAAGAACGGCTAGGTTTTTGTGTGAAATAGTTGATATTGTTTCTTTTCGCCATAGAAACATTTTATCTTTTAGTGGCTAAATCAAATAATGCACTAATTAACGCTTATCTTTGCTTCAATCTAAAGTGTCATCCATCGCCTGCTTATTAAAAGACGAATAAAAATCATCCTGTTTTGTTATACTTATTTAATTTTGTGTTAGTGCACCTATTAGGCTTTGTAAGACCATTTTGAGTTCTCAAACATAGAAAGAAAAAGATGAACTGAAGTGATAAGATAGATTCTTCCTGATTATAATAGTCAGTCAATACGCACCGGACATGCATTTGCTGCGATCCGGATAACGAAACAAGAAATTTGAAATTTGGAGTGTGAACTGCCATTTATTAAACGGCATTCAACCCGAATCCGAGGATCAGATAAAGTGAAACTTTTACATATCCTTTACCATCCGTAGCACTTTCCGTTAAAGGATTTCACCCGCTTTCACTATTAAATTAGGTAAATTTTCCTGTATCGCTGGGAAAAGAAATAGTAACATTTCTGGTAACACGATTTTGAACCGGTTTAAGAAGTTAGAAAATATAGAATTACAGAAGAATCCGAACGTTTGATCTTTAATGTTGGCAGTAAATACTATTCAATAGTCTTTGAAAAAAGTTCAAACCTTAATCTATGGATACACTTGCAACCCTAACTTACTTTCTTTACTGTTACTTTTCATATGTAAGGCTACACATGCCTGAATCAAAATGGCATCTTTGATAGGAAATTCTCGATAAAATGAACTATTTTTATTATCAAAAAACGAGTATTTAGAGACCTTTTAAATGGAGATTGAAGAAGAGATCTTGCCTTCCAAGATTTCAGATTTGAATAGGCGATATAGCACAAGTTATCTAAAGGAGCTAGTACCCCACATTTTGAAACTGCATTAAAATGGTAAATCTGCCATCTAAACTATTACATTGGGACTAATTAGCATTGTTTTCGGGACCAAAATCTCCTGATTTTACCATCCGATTCTAACTTCTTGTTATATGGTAAATTGAAAACTCCATAACCACTGTCAGAATTGTATATTTTTTACTAACTTTTTACCACTTTAATCGAACTTAAAATTTCGTAGGATTAATATTTCAATCAGATATTGTTTCTCTTGTCCTTTTTTACGAGAGCAATTCCAAAGTTCTCTGACAATTCATTCATGCTAATAACGTGTCAGGGGGGTGTGCAAAAAAGATGAAGTTGGAACTTTGCGACAAACTTCTTGAAACATAACTTCTAACATGTTGCCCGAGTTAGTAAAGAAGTCAAAGAGATGGCGTATCCTCGCCTTTTCACAGCGTGTTTTTTCCAAATATCTTTTTATAAATTCCAGCATGAGGTCCCGATGCATCGGAGAAGTAATTATTCAAAATATGATAGTCAAATGATGAACATTTAACGTCTGAACATTGCACAGTAACTACGTTTAATATGAGACTGTGGACAACTCAGTGCTTCAGGAATTTAAGGAAAGTAAGATTATAGGTGGATTGACTTTATTGCCAACTTCTTCTTTTCATTCTCCCCGTTCCTTACTTCACTAGACAAATCTCCAGTCCTCTCTACTCATGTGCTATTATAAAATTAAAATTCTGAAAATCTTTACACTGTCATGTGTCTAGTAATTTTAGGAGAAGCCATAGAACAGGCGTTAATCTTGGAAATATTAAGCTGAAACTCCCGAGTTTCAAAGTAATGCTTAATAAGTCTAGGTATGATAACGACAATAAACAGATAAACATTTTCGATATTTAGGGATGAATCATAGATAATTAAAACCGATAACCGGTCATAGTTAACGAAAGGAGATGAACATAAAAGTTATAAAGTTATTTTTGGAAGTGAAATCACAGATTCCACAAGGGCGATAGTTGTAGGCTTATGTTCCTTTGTCTTTACGATTTTCTTATAACTTGAGATCGCGGAGAAAATAGTGTTCAGAGTATGAAGGAGTCTTTAACATAACTTAAATTTCACACAAAGAAAAACGGAGATATCTTGGCAAATCAGCACCGATCTCCTTAAGAGTGCTACTCGAAATTGTTCTTGTGAAATCGTGAATTTTGGAAGTGATAGTGGACGTTATTTCTGTTTCTTTGATCTAGGAACCCAAATAATCAGACTATTCATTCTGATTTAAATCGGGATCTATGTATTTGAGATTCATATCAGCTGCGACAACTTTAATCATCAAACACTCTCTCACTGGCTACTAACTCCGTATATTTTGTCGCCAATTTTGTACTTATTGGCTGACCCCCATCTAGGTCCTTACAGTAAACAAATGTCCAATACACAGTCTATGTTTTACTTTAACTGAAAAGATTATTTGATATGTCTGGAGTCTTTTGACTTTGGAGGATAGTAGATTAGCGGGATGAGGGATTTTGGACATTCTCGAAAGCAGTGTGTCACGACATATAAATTGAAGTAAACACACTTAAGGACAGGAGAAAGTCAGTCATACTGAATCCTTCATATCCCAAAGGGGGAGAGAGAGAGATACACTGATGGCCCGAATTCTACATGCTTCAAATGTTTAATTTCCCCTTCTATCAGGGAAATAAGAACTTATTTTGAAATTTTTAGCACCAGCTAGATCTTCAAAGTCAGCGTGACCACTCATTATACAATATAAAATTCTAAATTTAGCAACGGAATGCTTTATAAAGCACCTGGTAAAGAAGGTATTGAGGTTGTGTTTGAGGACATGGGTAAATGTTGACTTGTCATAACCGAAATCTACCCACATCTCTTCTATATTTTTAGGATCATTTCTTTCGACTTTTGAATGATAATTACCTAGGGATATTTTCATGGAACTGAAATTGCATTTCTTTAATGAGATTCCACGATCTTTAAACCCGCGAACACGCCGACAGCTTCAAGAATATTTAAACGTCTAACGATTTTATTAAGTGGTTAACTTCTGCTATCTTTGAGTATAGCATATAAAGACTTTAGTACTTTATATTTTCACTCAATCGAAGTTTTCTCTCTACAGGTGTACTGGTGGAACAAGTGTTAATGTGATTCAGACCGAATAGTTTTTAAAATAGGTAAATTTACATATTAAATTCGTTTAGTACTCCTTCAGATAGAAATTGTTCGAAATTAGGGCTTCATAATACGAATTGAGTTAGAAGATCAATTTTAAAATTGTTTATCCGATACACTAAGGTGTCATGCATCTTCAATCAAAGGTGATCATAAGAGTAAATATTAAATCGTGTCCACTAGAGTGAACTTCAATAAGCTCCACTCTGCAAGAATAGTAATATTCCGTCTTTTCGACTTGCTCAGGTCGTAAAATAAAACAAATGAGTCAATATGAAATCACCAATGAGTCAATTAATTAATCTTTTACATGGTAGCATAAACTCATCCAGGAAGTAGAAAATTGCGGATATTAGATAAATGCCTTGTGATTTATGCCAACCATTGAGGATCGGGAATCTCAATGCATTGTAGCAATCGGGATAACCAATTTAGGAGTTATCAAACTGAGGAGGCTAAGACAGCTAATCACAGCAAACAGTAGTTTTAGAACAGAACATCAATGAACAGAACAATGTATTGAATAAGCCACCATGAGGATTCGAGCGAGTTAGAGAGATGTAAAATAGAGGAGATGAGAGGGAAGCATAGGAGACCGTAAATGACGAGGATGTGTTTTGAGTATGCATTGTGTGTTCTCAATCACAGTAAGATTCCTGGCGTTCTGACTTCATTATCCACCTCTACTTGACCCCTCACTTCTGTATCCCTCACTCTACCGTTTTGCTGTTCCACATGCTCAGATGTTTCCCAACTAAATAAAATTTGTTATTTTGGTAATAACTTTTAAATATCCCCACCATTAAAGCGCTTTGAACGTATAGAGTGTCATCTCTTTTTAAGTACATTTTCTAAGCGTTACACTCGAATAATTAATCTTCGTTTTTGAATTCTAGGAACAAACTACGTTCCACACTGGAGTGATTATACGGCACATTTTTTTCCAACTTCAAATAGATGCTGCAGCGACTGGTTTGAGGATAACTGTGGCTAGTATCTGCAATTATTCTGAATACTTCCGGTCTCTCAGATAGTCGAATAATTAGCCACGAGACGTAACAATTATCTTCGTATGACCTCTCATGCATTTTCACTTTGCAAACTCTCAATTTTGAAACCTTGGTAATTTACTCTAGGCAGTAATGCATCAAAATACATTCTATTTCGCTTTTTTTGCCGAAATATTGAAAGTAAATCTGTAGCCCGCCTTAAGTCTTAGGAAAGACAGAAATGGTTAAATCGCTACATATCCGAGTTTCATGCGCTGTCCATGATATTAAACGCGTTGCTAGGATTCATTGCGACAAATGATTAACACTCTCAACTGCTAACTGGGAAGTTTATCTTAAAGCCTGGGATATTAAAATCCCTATCCCAGAATCGCTAAGTTGTCAGCCTAAAAATTCTCAAAGTTATAATAATCAAATCCGTACCATGGGTAAATAAAGAACCGGGCTGTGATTTAGATTCAGTGAATAAATGTTAACAAATAATCGTCATAGGCTGAGGTCAGTAAATGAGCCAAGAATTAATCATATGACAAAATGGAAGATAAGTAAACAGTGATACGGATCACCAATAGACTTTGGTGATAAAGTCATTCAATTTTTGAAGGTTGCAGACGGATAACTTCAAAAAGTTCTCCGAGTAATGAACATGTTCCGAAGCTCAACCAGCGTTATCTTAATACATCATGGAGTCCGACAAGATTTAAAAGAAGGACCTTTGTTCTTTAACCCAACCTTCCAACTTATTTTGAAACTGGAAGCAGTGGATACGAAAGACATTTGGACCTATGGACATGCTGAAAATGTTTATAGCCTGTCCACGATGGCCAGAAGCTTTATTGTCGCTGAAAGCTGTTAACTGAACACATAAGGGTTCCAGGTTCTGGGTAGCCATAATTTGTCAGACTATCAGTAAAACGGTGTAGAAATATATTACAGGAGAGTTCAGTAATAAAATGGCTCCATGTTTGAAACAGCAGGATTCATAAAGTATTTTATACGTCTAGATCATAAATCAATGTAGACGCGATAACAAAGAATGCTGTAATCCGGAAAACTTCTAGAACCAAACAACACTTTTAAGGTCCCTGTCCTCATTAAAATACTAGCAATTGTCAGTTAATTTAAAAATAAGGCTTATTGAGATCTACGAAGGACCAGTTCTATACTATGACCAATCAACAATAATACTACGGGTGTCCACTAATAGCAGGCTTAAGGTTCTTTTATAATGCTCCGAGATGACAGATCTCAAAATTTTGCTCTTCCATTAAGAAATATGAAATGAAATGTCTACCACCCATGAGGCCAATGGGACCTGCAAAAGCATTTTGCGCATAACAGAACTTACTGAACCGCTCTTAAGGTGAACATTGCATTCTTGTTCCATCTAAATAAATTTGGTTTCCTATTATAACGAAAATTTGCCGACATAAAGACGGTAAGGTACATCAAGACAGTGCGAAATTTGAAAAATGAACGATATCTAGTCTAACATCCTCTAAAGTACGCTTGATTCTGGGCCTAGTAAATCGCTTGGAAATGCTAAACCGTGACGTAAATAGCTAACCAAACACAAGAGCAAATGTTTCATTTTAATTCGCTATAAATGATGTTTACGGAAAATACAACGGATAGCAATTCAAGAATCTGAGAAAAGTGGAGACAATCTATAACTCAAAGGGCGATTTCAATTTCTGGAACACTTTGAATTCGTTTTTATAGATTCGGAGACATGCATGAGATGATTAGCTGCCCGAAGGATTAGCCAATCCATTTATTGATTGCAAGGCTGCCCGTCTTGGCCCAAATATATTGAAGGATAGCTATGCTTTTTATTCGCATTCTCTATGACATTCCGATTTTCGCCCACAAAATCACAGTAATGACTTTATGCCCCTAATAATTCAAAGTCCCTATCTGTCATGTCTAAACGTACCCATTGATTGCCCCTTTCTCTAACCACCCCATTGCATTAAAAGTACATCTACATTCACGCTCTCGCGAGCGTCCTTGCCCAAGTGACTCATACAATATTGTCTTTCTACATCCACCCACACACAAACACACAATACACACTTGACAAACAGGCTTGTCATTTACCGGTTCCCTACTTCACTCCCTTCTCCTCTGCTCCACATCTCTCTCTTATCCACTTGAATTTTCGTAGTGGTTTGTTCGCTACATTTTGGCCTAGTCAGCTCTTGGTGTTCTGCTCTGTAATTGTTGTTACTGTTATTAGCTGTTAGCTATAATCTTAACTTCTATAATCAAGATCTGGTTCACTAGTTCCTACAATTTGCTACAATGCAATAAGCCATTGCACGATGGGTGGAGCTTTTTAAATGCATTCAGGTACATCATATCTTGTTATTAAAGGATGGGAAACTGCTAAAACATTGATAGTTTTGTCTCATGTAAAATGTCCACAAATGGATAAACATAGTATGGTATTCGAACAAGTGGACGCATAGCCATATCTGAGCGGAAACAATAAGGGAAGGTGAACAAAGGTTTGGTCCTTGGGAATCTAGCTTTTACCTCTAAGCTCGATGGAATCTATACCACTACTTATCAAAAATCTCCCAATTGATTTGATATCAGTATTGAGGTTGACATTCTGATATGTAACAATTCAACCGTTATGACCTTTCATAAGACTTCAAAAAATGAAAATCGGATATTGATTCCCTTGTTAATCGTTCCGTTTGAACAAAAATGGTGCTATCGACAGTGCAATAGCATTGCTGTAATTTGCGCTAACATTCGTCAATAGTTATCAGCCTTGAACTATACGGCATTTGCTTGAATCCATTGGGAGACAAGAATTGATGTCGTTGGCATTTCTATCCTGATGGTCTGGGTAAATTAAAGATTTCCTTCGTGGCTTGTTTGATCTGACTTAGCCATGACCTTAAATAAGCTTTCTTTCCCGTTTTCTTTCTTATCTAATGACTTTTAAAAAATTTAAAACAAAAGAACTGGAAAGCCTTTTCAAAGTAGCCTAAAAGATGGAGTCTTCTTGGTTGAAGCTTGACTGTAGAATTTGAAGGAGAAATTCACTGAGTTAGCAAATCACATATCATGCCTTTGAGAGAGTGTGATCCATAGATCCACCGTCTCGCAATGACAAATATAGTCCTAGGTCTACTGTTATCTGACACCCTTGAAAATTTACTAACTTTTGTCATAAAACGTGAGAAAATAGAAACGGGTAAGGTCAGTTTAAATTTTGCCGGCTTTATTATCACCTGGCGAAGTTTTTACCTAAACTTACTTTGAATTCTTCATCAGCAACGCGCTTGCAGTAGTAAAGGTCGAAACTTCACATTTTAGCTTTACTGCTCTGCTGTTTTATTATTGTTCATTAAGTTGCAAGCACGTTTGCAAAATTTTAATCTTGAAGTAGACCAATAAAGGGTACACATAAACTGCTGGTGGCCAGTCACACTTTTCATTCACTTGGCCAACCGGTGAAGTGGTAAGATATGTCCAAGTAAAGTCTTTGTGACACCTTCATTAACAGGTTACTGAAATCTTCGAATTCAGTCGAATCTGATTTACTTTAAAGAGGTTTAAACTTATCTACTATTTTGAAATAAAATTCCACTTCTCCTTTGAAATTAATAATGCAAATTTAAAATGAAGACATCTTTACATCGTACAGCTTTAGAGATTCCTTTGGGTTAAATTTTCCCGACTTTTAGCCTATTCAATGAAATAGCATGACAGAAATTCGACCTTCGAGTCGGACTTTTAATAAAAATAGAATCTTTTAGTAATGAAGATTTAAAAAAAAACGAATTTAAAAGTAGTAAATTCAAACACGATATTCATCAAAACAGACAGAGCAGGATCAAAGAAAACATTTCACCTTCTGATAATCGTTCAGTGGACATTAAAGTGATATCATCTCAGTCTAATGCATTCGAATTTGAACTAAAATGTGCAACGTTTTTTTAAAAAAATTATGATGATTTGCTTAAAAATTATTCATTTAATTGAGATGTTCATCTAATAGAGTAAAAAAAGAGGGAAAATAGAGAATTCCAATGACCTATTAACCGTCAGGTGAATGAAAAATAGGAAATTTTTAAACAATTAAACCTTAAAAAGTCAAGAAATTCTCTGAAAAATCGATATTACATAGACGAAAACCAAATTTACTGACAAATTTCCACAGAGAGGTTGAAGTACCGAAGTCAAGTCTGACAAAATTGTATACCTCCAAATCTGCTCAAAAAATTGGTTAATTCAACTTCAGGCGGATACTGAACAGATGTTCGGTGAGTAACAAGGCAAAATTTGGATGATGATGATGATGATGATGATAGCGTTAAAAGAGACTCTCTGTACCCTTAAATCTTTGCAAATGGAGGTGCACTGAAAGGGCACATGGAGATCGATCACCACTAATCCAAAATTTGTCTACTGTAGCGGATGCTACACCAATAAGCCTTTTTGCTATATCTAGGTAATCTTCCTAAGCAGTCCTGATAGCGTCTAGCAGGGTCCTCTACCATAGTTTTGCTCCCGAAATTAGCTAGGCTGCTCTCAAAGTAACGAGGACGAGAAAGGTGTTGAGTAGAGAGAGTTTATTGATCCATACCGATGAGATAGCAAGAATTTTATTTTGTATATGTGAACAGAGCTTCGTATGAGATGTTGTTCACGAGCTTGGTTCTTATATACAAACAATGCTAAAGTGCTGGGATAGTGACTACTGGCTGCCTGGAGGCCATTGCAGGCGAACGTCACACTACCAACTGGTGGAACCCTAAGAATAGTAGGAAAGTGCACCAGTATTATGCAAATAAAAGGAATAACTACAAACTCACATTAAATCTTGTCATTCATTTTATACTTATGAATAAAAAGATAATGAAAAGAAAGAACAAGTGTAATCAAACGAATTGAAAAAAAATGGCATTGTGGTTTTCTTAATTCCCTGATTCTCACTTATACGGAAGAATTACTCCCTCTTAAGTGTGAACCTTCTCTTCCAATGTATTTGGATTTTTCTCTTGACTCAATCCAGCACTTTTGGTACAATGGTAGCTTCTGAAAATTATATCTGCGTCTAACAAATTTTAGTTCACGAGATCAATACTCATCGATGCACCTCCTTTGATTGGTGGATAACCGCATTAATCAAGTCTGGTTAAGTAGACGTTGACAGATTACGAATTTTTCATGAGAACGTCTCCAGGACACTTTTCTTCTAACCACATCAAGTGTTGCCGAGATATTTTTTATTGGGGTCGGGAAGTTTATTATCTACGTGTTCTGTCCCGTTGTCATTTTTTCTCCATTCTTTCTCCCCTACATTCATTCCGCATTCATTGATGTTCATTTAACCTTTAGTCTCATCCTGTCTTTTCCATATTTTGGAGGAAAATTCTATCTGTACTTTGTTCTAACACCCTAAGTATTAAAATTGGTTTGATAAGTTTTTCGAATATATGACTGTTTGATCTTATGAATCCACTTTTAGTAAGCATCACATTATTGCTTCGATTCTTAACTTAACGACCAAAATACCTCTAGTTATGAAGCCCATTTGCGCTTAGTTATATAACTCCCAATTTCCAGAACCCGCCCTGCTGATTTTCTGATTTCTTCCCCTGCGTTATTACTACATTGATAGCTCACACTTTGGTATACCTCTCACAGTTAGCATTTCATTCCATCCATTGTATTATTGGTTGAACTCAATCTAGGTGGGCTATATATTTGCATTTTACAGTAAATACAACACAGTCTCTTTCTATCACTTACCAATCAGAAGCATTCACACACTCCTCTCTTTATACTTCGAGTAACTTGAGGCTTGTAATTAGCCACTCTGAGATGCGGATTTAGCCATTCCAAACTTACTACTAAGGAGCCTTAGATAGCGGAGATTATAGTTTGCAATAGAAAGCGCAAATCGTATGCCACGACAACACCTACAGACAATTTGTGTTTTTTTCAACTTTTTTTATTTAATTTAATTAGTAGGAACTTTTTGCTAGTGCCTTTGACGTGTTAGTTGACTTAAAAATCGCCTTGATTAATAAATGAAATACTTATTTCTACCGGTCTGCAAACAGATATTGCGTGCAAACTAATAAGGAGAGAGGCACGATATTTCCGACCTGCGATTTGATAATTCTGACCTTTTCGTGAAAAGGCTTCGTCGGATATTATCTTATATGTTTAATGACTTGATAGTCATTTTTACTACAATATCTGGACCTCACACAGGGACCGCGCGGATATGACCATATTTTTTCCTTCAGATTAGATCATCAATAGGATAAAACTGACCACTCAACCAATTCGACTGATGAGAAATTTATTGTTTTTGCTTTCTTTTTCTTCCTTTTTGTCACAAACACTTTACGAGAGCAAGACCCGAAAGGAAAGACAATTCGAACCGCTGAGGTAGTTATATTGAAAACTCCGTTTATAATCCAAAAAGATGAAATCATTAGTACGTTATAATTGCAAAATGAACAAGCCGAATGTTATATCTTATTCCTTATAATTGCTCTGTAAATCCAAAGGTCTGAGTGGTGGCAGCATGCTTTCTTTTTCAAGACCAGATGAATATCGCACGATTTTTGAAACTCGGGATCGAGAAAATTTAGATAACATAAATTTTAATAACCGATACCCATATGTCCAAACCAGGTGATTTTGGAGTTGAGTCTTAATTGAAGAGACCGAATCCAAACTCTCAAGCCATGGAAGTCTTATGGACAAAGAGGCATTGATTGTAACCTTATTTATTTTAAAATAGTTGGTTTCAGGTCTAGTCTTCAAATTTACCAGTCCACTTTCGTTTTTCAGTTAATATTGCAAATATATACGCGCCCTGCTTAATTCGAATCTTTGGTTGGGTAATTTCACTTCAAAAATAATGATAATCATCCAGCTGCATTTATTATATTCTTACTTTAAGGAAATAAGTAGTATATGCTTATTAAAAAGCTTTTTAAGCACCAATCTTAGTCCTTCTTCCATCAATGATAAAATTCAAAGCAAAGAAACTTTGAAGAATTACTTTGGAGGCGTCAAGGTGAAAATATAATTATAATTATGAATAATTATTCCGTATGTTCCCATGACGAAATTCATATTTTATTTTATTTTTTTCCCCCAATATTAATGAAAATAGCGCTTATCAATCAAATTATTTCTGTAAACTAATATGAACTACTTATTAATGTGCCGGGTCCGGTTGAACTGAAATAATTTTCCGCTCTAACAACAAGAATTTGCGTTTTCCTTCTTCTTGACTGGGAAACCGGCTTGTAGATCGTAATAGTCCGCGAGGAAGGTTAAGAAGAACTCAAAAATATAATTGAGGATTGATAAATTTGAACTTATCATAAAGAGGGAGAAACCTTCTCTAAAGCAACAGCGGGAAGGTCACGAATTATTGCTGAAGAAACATCCAGAAAATCTTATTATATTGCAAGAACGATTTGCTAAGTTGTATAGCTACTCACCAAAAACATTTGCAGATTTTCCAGTTCTCTTAGCTTATAAATTTTACTATTAAGCAGAATCAAATCAAACTTTTGCTAATAGGTTTGAAAAGTGGGAAATAATTTCCCCAAACGACCTCTTAAATATCCAAGATAATTAAAAGTGTGGACTCGTGTTATTTAGAAAAGGAACTGCTGAAAATGAGGTGCTAAAAGTCTTTATCCATTCTAGGGCTTTTCGAATACTTATTTAGACAAAAATGTCTTGACTCTCTCCGATTTATTTTATCATCTCTCCTTTCAAACGACCAACTAGCCTCAGATAGAGAAAATACGGCGACAGAAATACTTGAAGTACGACTTTTTTCTAACTGGATCAATATGTCCCATTCAATTTCATATAACGTTGTGTATTCAAGAACCTCTCTATTAGAAAACTTATTAAATATCCCCATCTGGCACAAGTAAAATTCGGCGTTCTGGAAAGTATTTATACAAAATCGTTTGAACTAGGAGCCTCCAAAGAAGTTCGGTATGTTGCTAAGAATGACCTTCAACAACGGCAATGTTGGAATCATAATAATTAAAACAACTTTAAGAAATTACCTCCCATATATCGGAAGTTCTTTTGAGACCAAGACAAGCACAAGAACCTCAAACATCAACTTCCAGAAATTTTCCGATTGCGTAAGCTATTTCTTAAGCAGAATATTTGATTTTAGTTTAAACATATTTTGAGGGTATATCTGCAACCCACTTCAGGACAAAGTAAATTAATTTTTTAAATTTTTATTAATCTAATTTAACATCCTGGAATTCTAACATCATCCAAACGATCAAAGGTGATAATTCAGCCAAAATCTAGCACTTCCTTCGATCAATGTTGTTGATATTTATTCTGCATTTTTAACAACCATATTTGATAGGGTACTAAAATGTGCGCTTCAACTCATTAATATAATCTTCATAATTCTACAGTAATGTTTTATAGCTCCTCATATCAAACATTTTGATAGAAAGAGATATGAGAGTACATTTAGACCAAATAATTGACCATGGCAATATCATTATATTGGTTTGATTGAAAATCGTAAATATTTTTAATTTCTGAGGTATTTCGAATTCACAGAAGTCCCTTAAATGATGGATTTCGGGATTTAGTTTCACCGATTACTGTTCTTGATTATATTATACTACTGACTATGTTATCAGTATAAAGAAACAAAAGAAGCATAAGTAAATGAATATAATACTCTCTAAAGCATCACTAATTCCGACGATAGAGCCACTTTAAGTGTCCTATCAAGTTAGGACTAACAGGAAATAACAATCTAACACAAATGAGGGGACCAAGAGTTAAGTAAGACCACGTATACATTGAACGTGAGAGAGAAAGGAAAGAAGGAGTAGAAGGAGGAATTGATAATTGGAAGAAAGTGGAATAAGAGACAACGCTCCACAAGTAGAACACGTGTTACGACAAATGGGACGAATTAAAGAGATTGACTGATCTTGAATTCCTCGCCCGTTTGCAAAGCACTTAATTATATTTGCTTCACTTTTGTGAACATGAGCACCAAGCACTGAGCACCCATGGACATACTTTCAAAAATTATTTTTAATTAGTATATAAAATAATATATCTATACCTCACTTTCAATCATTACAACTGTTCAAATGGAATGACATGGGGACTTCATAGGTAATAAAATGAGCATTGAAGTGTGCTGTGGTATTTAATAAATTTTCTATGACTGACAAACTGTTTATCGAATTTACTTGTTCATTATTTCCATTAACGCTGAATAAATACACACTTGGAGTATTGAAAACTATGAATAGCTTGTCGGAATATACCAATGATTCACGAAACAGACGTAATACAGCAAGATTAAATTATAAACAAGATTGTAGAATCATTGCATTTCAGGTTAGGGTCCATTGGCAATTTTGTCGGTTCCTTCACATTGCGTCATGTCGCTGAGCTGACTTGGGGGTCGCAGCAGCTGTATAGGAACTTTATTGGTGGCTGGACATTTATGTTCGGACTGAAATTTAATGTCCCTGATTCGAGTTAGCTGGTAGTCTCGACGTGGAGATTTCAGCTGTAAATTTTATTTCATTTATCCGAAATAAAAAATATCAAACGTCCTCCTTGCTTCTCTTTAATGTTAGAACCAAACTGCATGCATCTGCGTGATTGGTTATTATAATTCGCACAATGACTCAACGCACGATCAAGTTTAAGATTCAATGAGTCGTTAACAGCACAATCCAGATAAGAATTCTTTATTTGCTGGAGAGCTCCTGATATAACTTGTGGATAATGAAAGATTTAATGCCTCATTTTGACGAAATGGACTTCACTTAGGGGATATATAAACTCAAAAGTTAATATTAATTCATAACGATATAATTTGGTAATCGATTTTTACTTCAACGTTTAGGAACACTAATTTAAATGTATTTGTTTTAAATGTGTGCCTTTGTTTCGGTATTTACGATACCTTTTCCGATATATAATTGTACTATCAAAAGTATAAAGTACATACTCTTTTAGTACTAAAACTCTCGTTGGATATTATCCTCTGAGAACGATTCCAGTTGCAATGTACACTAAAATATTCGGAAATGGAAAGTGTTAGCGTTCATGAGACCCCCTCTATATCATCAACGAATAACACACTTTGGAAGAAGCATCAATTAACTAGAGTGTTTCTAATGGGATTTCAGATATCTCACGATGCAAACATTTCCGTATTTGATAAGAGATTCTTTTATTAATTTGAGCTTGCTTGTAAATGCAGTTCATTTAAGTAAAATCCCCTTAATGATAATTCCCACGGCTATTTAGGAAAGCGTTTTCCAACACTCATTTCGAGTGTTGAGCGGCATCATAGAGTCTTTCTGGTGAAAGACTCAAATTCTACCACCCCTCTATATTAAGCAGACATAACCAGTGTCGTCGGCCATTCCTCTCACTGGATGTGCACCAATAGGAAATGAACCCGTGACCACTGCTATGATAGACTAGCACGGTGATTAATCGTTAAATTTTTTTATTACTAATGCCGTGATTGCGATGCGTCAAAAACATAAGGATTCGAGTCAGAGTGAAGGATCTAAAATTTTGAAATTGAACTAATAATCGGTTGGTAGGCTGAAATACTGTATATTTACGAGTTTACAAATAGACCATGGCAATAAATTACTGTGATAAGCTTTAATATTGTTTCGAGCGAAACACTAATATTACTAGGTGAAAATTAAGGGAGTCGCTGAATTAACGTTTGAACCGTTTTGACAGTAATAATTCTAGAGGGAAGTATAAAATATTATAATCCCAGTAGGTTGCAACGCAAAAATTAGACGGTGAATGCGGATTAAGGAAGTCTTTACTGGAACCTGCTAAATGACGATGTGAAACTCACATCATGGATGATGTAGCTTAAGAACACGCGATAAACTGCTTGCTGACGATTCAGTTCCAAACATTAAATGAAGATTGAATTCAGTATTTAAGAGTAATTACTCACATATGTCTGAATTTGCCCCCTCTTTGTCATTTGCACTCTCAGAATACATTACCAGGTCATTTCAATTTGAGATTAATTTTCAAGAGGTCTGAGTACAAATAAACTGGTTTTTAATTTAATAAAGGCTTGGATGAACTTACCATTTCATTCATGCAATTTAACACCAATTTGTTTGATACCAGAAAAAATACCTTATATCTCCGATCCTTTGGGCTTAAAGAAGGTACGTAACACAACCTCCTCTCTTATTTCTGCGGGGCGCTTAGCTGATGTGAGCTGAGAATTACAGCTCTGTATCCAACTCAGCACTTTTTACGTAGTAGAGATCAGTAATTAGTGTCCATTCGCTTTTGAATTTTTAACATTATGCTAAGTACTCAGAAATACACCCACTTTTTGTCCCTAATAATAACGGAAATGTAATTTTTCTTAAAGCATCCTTTCTGATTGGACTGCAGTATGTTTTTTTATATCTGCGAAGGTTTAATACCAAAAATGGTTTGATTGCTTTTGATATAGGTAGTAGGTAACTTCAAGAAGAGGAATCATCCCAAGTTTTTCCCATTAATCATTAAATAACAGCACATCGTAGAAATAAGTATTCCAGGGAGCAGTAAAAGTTCATCTGACACCCATAAGGCAAAAAATTTACCGGTGAATGCACATCTTGGCCAAAGAGTTCTAAAATGATTATTTACACTAATTTGTGTTTGCTTATCCCTATTTCAATAATTTTGTGGCGCGAATTTTTTAAAATTAAATTTTAAATCTTAAAATTTTAGCAATCTCCGCATATTTGAATTCACACAATCCAAAAAGGAGAAGGTGAATATGCAGCTTTGATTCAAATTTCCCTCCTGTATCATTCGGTATTTCAGTAAATAGTATTTAATGTCTTTAAAATAAAATGCCAAAAATACTTTTTTGGAATCGTCAGCGATGAGAATATAAACTAATTTGTACCTTATTACAAATCGCCTTCTATCTGCAATTTACTAACTTTCTAGGGGATCTGTAGTGGTGGAAGAAGAATCGGTTCAAGGACTGTTATAAATGTGTTCTTATTTTGAACTTTTTCGGAGAATTTGGGGAAGCTCTAAAATACAGACCACACTTAATGTCAAAATTGATGGTGTTTATCCGTTCATTTACATTTTAACTATTAAAATCTTTCGTATGACCTTATTCACTATATGCCACCAAGCACGTCGCTACGGAAGACTTTGAATTAGGTCACTCCTAGTAGTTAGTAACCTCACTGGCCCAGTTGGGAGCACGCAAGCCAGCACGCGGAGAGTGGGACACTGGAGAAGCTAGTATGTTGAGAGACACTCATCTTCATATCTCTCAGTGAGTGACACCATTGTGGTCTATGTGGCAAGTTAGTCGTTTCCTCTCACCCTTCATACTCCATACTTTTTGGACTACATTCCAATTGTTCATACTTTTTGTGGACCGCCCCTCCTCCGAAGTGTGAACACGTTTTTTGTGCTTTCTCTATGTTTACTTTCTCATAACACGCGAATAATTAATTAGTCTCTAATATGTTCATGAGACTCCACTGTCAAGGCTATAACTCGGACACTTTGTATGATTACCAATCAAATTTTTTCGCATAATAAAGTCTGAATACATCCAGTTCAAACGTGTCTTATGTTCTTTCCCTACAATGCTATTTTCTAGGCATACTTAAGACATAACAATTAAAGTATCTAGAATTTGGGCACATCAAGTCGTGGTTAATTCATATGTTTGTATAATAGTGATGCATTCCACCCTCCCTGCTCGAATTCTCTTAAGGCGGGCGAGAGCAATTGATTTTATCACACGATGACTGCAAGAATAATTTGAATTGACCGTGATTTTGCGAGTTTTTTATAATAAAGCGAGAAATTCAATTACGTTTTTTGTAATCAAGTTGTTGCCAAGCCAAGTTTAGGCCATGGTGATCTGGATTCCCGCTAGATACTTCTAGCTTACAGAATAAGGAGACAGGACAACAACTCAGAGATTTCCTATAATTTTTGGATGCTACTTACTACACGAAAGACAGTAAATCTCCAACACCAAGGTAGAAGATCGATCGGTGTGAATTAAACATCTTGTTGCCAAATTAGTCCCATACGCCAGAAATTTTATTCATGGCGTATTATAGAGCATTTGACGGGAGTAGCAATCGAAAGCTGATAAGCGGAAAAGATTTACATGTTCGCAAAAAATTTTTACGAATTGCGATCAGAAGTAAAAATAGCATATACAAAATGTCTAAAATTAATCGATTAAGGAACGTCGCCACGATATTCTTGATTTGCTTAACATTTGAATGTCTCCTTTCAGATTGGATAGATACGAATTTCGTTTCGAATAAGTGTCTTGATATTCGGAACAGCCTGCTCCTGCATAATGATCAGGTTGATAGGTAACCTGGGAGACCACACACCAATGTGAATTGCCCATCCGGAAGAAGTGCATAGGCTCTGTGGCCTTAAACTGTATTTTTCGCCGTTGGAAACATCAATTTGTCTCCCTATTATTTTTATATTCATAAAGTCACTATTCATTAGAACCTATATCATAAAAATGGGATGTGCAGCTTTGAAGCAATAATTATTGGGAGAGCACAGGTGATTTATTTCATAGATTTGTCTATCAATTTACCACTCAGCCCACCTTGAAATTGGTGTCTTTTGGGGTAGCCGGTGCGTTGATCACCTCAAAAGTCCTCGAAGGTAGACTATCAGCGAATTGAACATCTACATTGCAGACAACATTCCGTTGGATGATGATTTTCCCATATTTCTTATTTTGGGATTTAAAGTACCCAAAATCTGACGATCGAACTCGTTGTTTATGAATATATTTATGACACTATGATTTTGTGATTTGGGATATCCAGCCTCCCAGTGTCGAAATACATGGTATACTTCCTTTAACACACTAACTTAACTCATGGTTAGGATCTACCTGCATGGTCTACCTATGCAGGAAGGGAGCTTTTATCCTGTTAGTTTTGTTCTGTGAGTGGATATCTATCTTTGTTGATGGGAGTTAATGTTATTTTAGACTCTTGGACGATAGTCGCTAAGTCTCTGAGGCTTATAATAGTGACTTTAGTCAGTGATTTATTACCAAATTAATCATATTCTGTCCCTTATTCCAAACTCGGCAGCAAATACGTGTCACTTTTATACCACCTGATGAAATTTCATTGTTCTATTACGGCATGTCAGCATTTATCCCATTATGCGCGTTGTTGCTTATCCACGTTCGCAATTGGTCAATTTAAAGACTCACTCGCCTTAATGGCATTCCTGTTGCTATTCAACTATTTAATGTATGGCTACTGTATTAGTAATATTCGGATATTTCTAAATATTACAAAGCCCCACCTCTATAGTAGTTTTGAACGTCAGTGGTATTTATGAAACCTTCTACATGGTCTACATATTGACAATACCCACAGTACCGCTTCTTTCCCTACTGAATACTTCACCTCCTCCTAGATTTTTACCCTTTCCTTCTCTCATACAGGACTTTTGCCACTTACTTCCCCTATTTTCATCTTCTTTTACCTGATTCTTGCTCCAGTAGTAAGGATTGGAAGAAATTAGAGTGAGACAGCTCTGTGATTTTTAAAGGGTCAAACATCAGAAACTTAGATGACTTCCACTTATAAACATTTTTCACATGCCACTGTGACTGATAATTGGTCAACTATTACCAAGAAGTGATCACAAGTATTATTTTGTTTCATCACGTTCCGACCAATAATGTGAGTAGAGGTGTCTGGATCTCTTTAATTAAGTTTAGAGAGATCCTTAAGTTTAGTGAAATTGAATGTCAGATGATTGTTTCAATCAAATCCTTTCATCTCCCCAATGTTATTATTTCTAAAATTTTACAGCACAGAACCGACTTGGAAGTTATTTCTGTGTATTTCAGTAAAGATAAATATATCTACTTAAAATAATTAAACAATAAGCATGCACCGACATTTTTCGGCTGAAACTTCTACTTAACACCAAAGCGTTTAAGTTCTTGGTTTTCAGAAGTATTTTCAAAGTTGACTCCATTACGTCGAAAGAATTGATTTTCCACAAATTGGATGCGCACATGAGATCTCTCATGAGGATCACAGGTTCTCTTTAGATGATGACCAATATCAGATGATACTTTCGAAGGCACTGGCTTTGCATCTTCCTAAAAAGATAAAGCGTTCTCCATTTAATATATACATGCTACTTAAATGGTAGGCAATAGTATCTAAGGCTAAAGGCAATAATGGGGAATTAAACTGGATTTAATAAAGACAAATGGCTAGAAATGCCCCATTGGCTACTTTTGGAGAGAGCTCTACTTAAAATGAATATATATTATTATTATGATTTGGCAAGCATGGAGTTTTAAGCCACACTCAGTAAGTGAAAGAAGATATACCATTTTACTTAATCTACGTTATTAAAATGGCAACCGTGCAAATTTTTACTCATTTATTTAAAATAATTAGGCCCATTAACTGATAACATCGTGCATTATACTATTCGGAAAAGTGGGTGCATAGATGTAATAGAGGAGGAATAATTTGGGGAAGGAATAATGATATTCGGTTAAAGAGATTCCAGTTCAGTTGCATATGCTGTTGCTTTTCCTATCAATCTTTCGAAGAGGTTCACATTAGATCTTAAATCGACATTAAGGACGCCATTCTGATATACTGCGTCTCAATCATCCTTGTCCTTTGCAAGACCTAAACTAACCAAAAACTGGTAATTGAAAGTCTTTATTGATCACCGTGCCTGATGAATAATGTTTCTGCAGAGAGCGCAAGGGTATTACTTTACATTCGCATATCGTTGACAGTTTCGAATTTCATTTCTTTCGCCCGATTTCCCCTGAGGTGGGGATTTATTCTGTTAGAGGCAGGAATTGAGGTTGTTAGCTATTTTAGTCTAATTCAAATCGAAAACATTCATGGCGACTTGGCCGATTATTGTGGAAGATTTCTTTTCCTTTTGGAATATAATGGTTTAAATGAAGATTTAGAGTAAGGTAACTGGGAAGACTTTTCATAATATCACAAAGGCAAAGCCTTTTTCGTTTGAGATTTTCTGCGGCATTTTTTTGTGAGGAATCCCCTAAGCCAGCTCTTCTCGTGTTTCTATGAGAATATTATCCTAAGATCAGACTTCTCTCGGTATTAGGGAGAAGGTTCTGCGTAATGAAGGATTGGCTTTACCAAGATCTCGATTTCATTTGCTTTTACTTTAACTGTTAAAGATGGAGATTTAAAATGAAACGCAAACTTACGAGTTGCTGTTTGGATCTTAGTTCAGAATAGAGCCTCTGACGCTGTGATACATTACATTTATTTGCGATTCTCGACACAGAAATACCGTTCACCTCCAGTAACTTCTTCAGCATATATCCATACACATTTATTAATAATCATCAACATGATATCAGTGTAAAAATATATTTATGTGAAATCCTTAAATATTGTCCCTCGACGAAATTAATATATCATTTTAAGTTTTCTTCCCATTGTCATTGGAAATAACGCCTATCCCTTAAACTGTTCATATGAACTAATATGATTTACGCTATAGTTCAAAATAAACTGTAATAAGTTTTTGCTGTAATAGCTTCCTTCTTGTATCTCCCTTCTTCTTAGCTGGGATATCGGCTTTTAGATGTTAGGAATTCATCAAACATCTCTGTTTATTTGGTTATATAATACTGTACCTGATGCATTATTGTTAAACCATGTTTGTATTCAATTTCTGATATTTATTCACATACTTCAAAGTCTTCCGTATTTACTGCGATTTTCGCAGATTGAAAAAATATTTCGTTACTTTAATTCTGCCGACCCCCCTCGCTGTAACCAAAAACGAGTGAAATTTATTGCCATTTGAATTAGCCTTCACTGAGATTAATGTCGTAGATCCATTATTAACTTACTTCCTACAAGTTAGTGTCCACATCATATTGCCATTATACAGCTATAATGTACAGTAAATAAATAAATATAAATTTTTCGATGTAGCAGTTCACGGTTCAAAAGTCAATTTATTCATCACCTGGATTGCTGTGCACATTCTTGTTCACGATATCCAGTGCTTACTGAATATGGTGGCGGTCTTACCACTTCAATTCATTTCTTCCCAATGTTGAGAAAACGGAATAGCCTTATATACAACTACGCAGCTTACATGATTTTAGCAATCCAGAGCTGAAATAGCTAAAATTGTCCAAATTTAGCGGTGCTGAGTAAATGAAATTATTATAATCCATGCAAAATGTAGAATTTCACAATTCATACTCGTGGAGAGTGTCTAAACAAAAGGGATGATAGATATGAAAATATTTTCACAAACGTTTTGGGGTAAGTCGAGAATCAAAGCCTAATTGTATCTGAACTCTGAAATCGTCAGGTTGTCTGCATTTTAACTTCCTTTTATAATGTTTTAAATTATTCCGCATCATTGCATGTTTTCAAATGATCTTGTAACCACCCCCTTTCAAATAGCTCTTATAGCAGCCATCCATTAGGCAATAAATTCTATCAGCTTGTGAAATGTCCGCGTTTCAAAGATGGTCTATTCGCAAGTGTCCTCTCACCTTGCAAAGTGTCGATGATATCGAGCATCCACAACCTTTATTTGTGGTTAGTATTCTAGTAAGCGTAGAATAAACTTCTTACTCGCACTCTGCTACCAAAGCCCACCTTCTTTCTCACCGAACACTTTATTCATATTTGTATTGAGCCGCATAAGCAGGCTCTTTGTATGAGAGAGAGTTTAAATTTTGCAAATTTTGGTAGCTGAGGTTCCAATAAAAGTTTAGCGAACGTATCGTTTTTTATATGTGGACTTGCTCAGAAGTCAAGCCTACTCTTCAGAAATTGTGGCGAGGTTTCACAAAAGAACTTTTATTGTCAGCACTTCAACATTCATTTGTTGTTTGTTATACGGACACAGCATCATCCACTGAGCTGTGTTCTGAAGAGCCTTTAATTTGTCATCAAACACTTTGCGATATCCAATAGTAAACAAACTGTAATGAACAGACTCAACGAATGTTTCAAGTAGTTTTGCCTGAATTTTAATCAAAAGGACTTTCGATTTTAGAACTGGCCTCAGTATCACTAGCTGTCTTTTGGGGTTCATGACGTAAAGTCTTATAGCACCATCAGCTAGGTCTTTATGGTTAATAGGAGATATGTATAGGAACTCACTTTGTTCATCTAAATAAAGATAATGACGGTTCAAGATCTGAACCTACGTACATCTGGAATACTTTTTCATAGGCCATTTCTACATCATATTTGTATAGTATTAATTTGCATCTCCGTAGAAATTTTCAGCATGCACCATCAAATTAGTAACAAAAATGTCATCTGCATATTCTGAATGTCTCAGTGACCACTCCTATCCTGCAGAATTTAAGAGTCTGCAGATAACATAGACAATCACTAATATAAGTTGGATTACTATTCTAAAGAGTGTATGACACTATTTTGATCAAAGATAGGTACTGTTCCACAATGCTGATCGATAGCTTCCTGAGCAACTGCTCTTACAGCAAAGATCTATGGACATTCCAGCACAAAATTCATGTTGCGAATTTGATAACCGTTCAATTATAATTCCCCACCGTGTCAGGAAGGAAAATGCTTCGGTAGTTATCTGGATCCGTTCTTACTCTCTTACCTTTTAGACTATTGATTACTTCAGCCAGGATCAGGGTACAGGGATTCTGTTCTGCCAACAATTATTGAAGAATTTCGGTAAGTAAGTATTTAATGATGGTCTGTTCCACTTTAAACTTTCAGAGCGTAAGCCATTAGCTCCAGGACTTTTAGAAATTTTCAGTTTTTGTTCTTTTTGTTACTCCATTGTTGGATTTGTATCTTTATATAGTCTTGTAATGTTGAAGGTTATATTAAATTGCACTGGCTGATTACCAAATAGTTCTGCACACTGTCTAGCCAGAAAGTTTAGATCATTGACAAATTTATTTCATTTCGAATTTGACCATATTCAGGAGGTTATCAGCAAAACATTCCGAAGTAAGTTGCAGGCCTTAATGCGTTCATTAATAGTCAACAATTGTGGAAATTTTGCCATTTCATACCATGGCTTCATATTTCCATCTTTAGAACGGTGTTTCTGGTATACTTTATCATCGTATTCTAAGTCGTTGCGTTCCAAGATCGCCTTTTCAAGTATGTCTTGGTATTAGCATTTATTCTTTGATATGAAATCAATTTCCTTATTACGTTGCCAATTCTTGTCCAATTTACGTGTCTATGAACTTTCTTGGTGTAGCTTCGATCCTGAGATTTGATGTAACCAAGCAATGATGAGAGTTTGCATCTGCTTCTCTGGATGCTCGCATATTGAGAAATAGAACTCTACTTTCCGTGAAGCAAGATAGCAATCAAGGACAACATCATGAACGACCCTTGGATGGTGCTATGTGTGTCATCTTTTACTAGGTTTTTGAGAAAAAAGAATTGACAACATAAAGATTATTTCTCTAACAAAGCCTTAATAGACGCATTTCAGTTTCTGTTATCTGGACCAAATCTGTAAAGCAGCCTATTACAGTCATATGATTTGCATAAGTATCTTGGCCAAGCGGGCAGTTAAAATCTCCCGTAATGTGATATTTTCACATTTACGCTTCATGTCTCTCAATACAACATCCAACTGCCTATGAACTGATCATTTCTCTAAAATGCTGGGAGACCAATCTGTTGGCGCCTAACAACCAATCATATTCAGTTAACCTGTTGGAAATAGATTTGAGTTCTTGAACAAGAGGTCGGGAATTATTATTGAGAAATGCGACACCACCGATTGACATGAATTATTTTTATATTCAGAACTACAAATTGTAAATCGTATTTCGGTAGTTTTGGTTTTCGGTTAGCACTGCCATATGAATTTTTCGTAAAACAGTTGGAGCGTAATAGAAAAAAGCTCCAGTTCGCTGTGATAAGACCTGACGTACCAGAATCCAAACATTATAAATTGATGTTTCGAATCTCGGCGAGAGCGGTTGAGTCCGGAGTTAATTTTCCGAATTTTCGCTTGAGTTCCTACGTCCATTCGAAGTAAACGTTGAATTTTTATGGCGATATTAATTTTAACGCACAAACTATAATCATTTTCAAAAATATTATGGAGAGCCTTTGTCTCTGTTATTAGTAAGTGCTAATAAATTAATTTTCTCATTTGAAGAGTGCATTACAACAAAGATATTTAAAACTGACACGTACATGTGAGGATACAAATAAAGAAGTTTCATTAAGGATTAAAAGTATAAAATACGATAAAATTTTTTCCCTTCAGATTGACAATAAACATGGAAAACTACCGTTATAATTAACATATAGTAATATAGTAATAAAAACATAGTAGTAATAGTAATAGCAATAAAAACATACTAAGTAGGAATTTTCCGCAACTTTCGCATCCATTGCTAGTTTTATCGAATTCATTGTAAAGACGGTAATCATCCAGATAAAAAAGCATATGACATAACGAAAATTAGCACTGCATTTGTTAATAAAAAAACAATAGGGGACGTTCAATAAACTTGAAGGTAGGACATCAGATTTTATTAGATATTACTGAGCTAGTGAAAGTAGATTACTAAGAAAAAAATATTTGGATAATCCGTTTTAGAACAAGTTTATCAAAAATTAGATTCTTCTAAATCTAACCTCAGTGCAGATATCGAGACCAATGTGTTTATCGTGTCTTCTATCATCTCGATGCAATTTCGGATTGAAAACGGAGATATTTTCCTGATTGATAGCATCGTACGTATTTAATTTTTCATGTTGCTAATCAACAAAATCAAAGCAACATTTTAGAATGATATTTTAAGTTGAAATTAAATGAATATACAATTATTTAATAAAATAATTCCACGAATACATGCAGAAATCACTTCCACCTTTACCTTCTTCGGAGCATTAAATACTGTTCTTTCACGAGGAATATTACCATGGGACTCTATGTGAGACAATGATGACAAAGCAGAAAGATAATTACACAACTCAAACGTATCAGTATCAGTTTTAACTACTAGTTTAACCTTCATATCGATGTCAGACATCGAATTCAAATGTGTTACAGAAGCTAGTGACGCCAGGCAATTTTAAAATAAATTTTACAATTACTTCATATTATAAAATGATCTGTGTTAATTCGGTTGTTGGTCGAAAAATTAGTGAAATAAGGAAATGATAAAAATATATATTTCAATGAATGATATTTAAACGGCTTTTAAACATTTTTGGAATTACATACAATAGGCAATTTAACTTATAGGGCTATTTGAAAATGAAAACGTGAAAGTAGATTTATTTTAATTGGAGAGAAAAATACTATAATTTTCAGAGTATGCATATCATAAAATTATAAATATATTATTGATGGAAAACTCAAGTTTTATAGTCTGGAAAGAATAATCATAACACATTCGTGCTATTTAAAAGGAACGAAATTCATTTAATCAAAATAAAAATTCATAGCATGTTTGTAGATTGGATTCGTTACGCCAATTCTAATTCATTGATCGTTTTTACGCGAAAAAAGTCAAAATGTAATTGATAAAATAACAAATATGCATATCATGCAGTTTAATAAATTACTGGTAAGGAGTACAGCTTTAAATTTCACAGAGAATAGTCAAATTCTTTTGAAAAATATACTGCAAAGCCCGAAAGGAAGGGTCAGCAGTTGCATACATGGCAGTTAATTCAGACAACAATCGAAGTAAATTTTCACCCTTGGAAGGTGAGGAAAAAATAATTTGTATTTTGAGTATGGAAAAGTTATTAATTCTCTCTAATCTATACCCATATATCCTATTAATTCAAACCTATATATGTAATAGTTTATCCGTGTTGTTTGATCATGATAAATATGCGTGAGATGATTGTACATTAGCAATAAGATCAGTACTGCCAAACGAGAGGATTATCAGCAAATAAATTCTTCCCAATTGTTTATTAAATCCATTTAGAATGGTCATGATAAAATAAGTGGAGTACTTTCATTATACGATTTTGTTGCTGTAGATGTTTTAGGATTTTATAAATTCATTCAAATTTTTCCTGAGCAACAGTTGTCCCAGAACTACCTCCAGGGCCCGTAATGTGGCAGTGACCACCTGGATTATACATTACATCATTAATTCGCGAAGTTCGTTTCACCGAAATTTGAAAGAAAGCAATGCTAAATGCAAAAATCAGGTTATATCTCATTTATAAAGTCCCATATTTGAATCTGAACAAATAATTGGCCTCACTATTTCAATATCAAAATAATGTAATTATACATTTCTGTAGTCTGCTATAAGCAAATTGAAAGTATCTAAAAAATATTAAATAAAATGAGTCATAAAATTCAATTTTGGTTTATCATGATTTAGTGTTCCTTAATAATTTGCTTCCATGATGTAATAAAACAGGTTGGGATAAGTAGCGGAATATGTGTCAGGTCTAAACGTAACTTGGATCAAGTAATTTAAATCATATTTCTCGATGCTCTAAAATAACTATATAATTTTTATTAAACTTGAATAATAGAAATTTTTCAGAGGAATAATTATTTCAAAAACACAATATATCTGCAAAAAGAACTTCATAAAATTAATTTTAAATTTTAAGTTTTAAAACTTATTTTGCGATATTATTACACAATCTTGGGATTTTATGTTTTAGTGAATATTTAACCTCGCGGCCCTGAGTAATTTGTGTCGTTGGGCTGCGGGAAATAAGATTTATTTTATAATTGGTCCCTTTATGATGCCAGGTACTGATGTATCCGCTGAATACCCATCTGCCATTCCTCAAGTCCCACCGAACTTTCATGTCGAAACTGTTGGAGAGTCACGATTTGTAATTCCCGATCGTTATTCTGGTCTAAGGCCTATCGGAACCGGTGCTCAAGGTTATGTTGTGTAAGTTTTTTTTTATACCCTTACATATAATGACGTGATAGCTATTTTAAATTTCATCAGTAATATTACTATTATTTAAAGTATAACTTTCGTATCGGTTTCTACAATTAGCATTGCATCTAGTAAGTAATGCTAGCTTTAGCTTTTTGTTATTGTTTTATCCCTGGTTTTTGTTCTAATTTTAAAAATGTAGTCTCTTATTTGTTTCTAATTCTTACTTTTAGGTCAGCTTTCGATTCTGTTTCTCAGCACAAAGTGGCTATTAAGAAGTTAACACATCCATTCCAAAATGTAACTCATGCCAAAAGAGCGTATCGTGAAATTGTTCTTATGAGACTTGTTAATCACAGAAATGCAAGTTTTATTTAAACCTCACGTTATCTCTTTTGCACTAACTCGTTGAACATTGTTTATAAATTTTGGGC
This sequence comes from Hymenolepis diminuta, assembly GCA_900708905.1. NCBI lineage: Eukaryota > Metazoa > Platyhelminthes > Cestoda > Cyclophyllidea > Hymenolepididae > Hymenolepis > Hymenolepis diminuta. Next base: position 866,300 of record CAADRB010000016.1, on the reverse strand, counting down.
AGATCATATCCCTTCTCGATGCCTTTAGTCCACAATCAACACTATCAGAATTTCAAGATGTCTATTTGGTAATGGAACTTATGGATGCTAGTTTATCCCATGTACGTTCTTATAATTGATTTAGTTTTTTTTTTCATTTTAATTTAAAATGAATTTCATTTAATATTTCTTCGTGTAACTTGCGAAGACTGTATGTAAAACGTGTGAAATTTCATTCTTAATTAAATTACTACAATAAACATTGATTTATTGCTGGGGATTTCCCCACTTGGGGAGGCGCTTATCCATATTCCTTCAAAGAAGTGTTTTTTTTTCAAAATAAATAACTTGAGTAGGTTGTTATTACCAATAGGTCATTTCTTGAAATCTATATGCTATGAGTTGAGTAACGCCAAATAAATTACCTAAAAGATTACTCAAACAAGCAACCAATCTTGTAGGTTGACGGGTAAAGACTGTTGAGATAGAGCACAAAGACACGTAAGGCACGGGACTGATGATGAATATGTAGCCACTCTAAGCTGAGACAGTGGCAACCATAGGAGTTGAGTTGTATGAGTCAAGCTTAATTAGAGAAAGTAGAAGCATAAAAGTGTTCCCTTAGTAACAAAGGAGCTTCCTATTCAAGGGCCTTTATCATTATCTTGATGACAATCCCTTCTCAAGTCTAAGTGTCCTTCAATATGCATCTTAATCATTCTGAAGGTCGCATTAGTGGAAGTACTTTTCTCCAAATTTTTTGCTTCACAGAACAGTCTGGAACTGTGAAGGTTGTTAGGAATGATTATATTCAGCAGCAATTCCGTCAGAAAGAGCCAGCGTAACAAATTTCTGTTCTATAATTATGATTTTTTAAGCTGCCATTATCGGTGGAGCAGCAATTAGTCTTATTTCTAGTAACATTTTCGGGCGTCAAAATACAACTTTCCAGGTTCATTAGAAGAGATTCACAGCATTTGTTCCGGGTAGAGGGAAGGTGTCCTGGAGCCGCTTTTACGAGAGGTTCATATTCCAAGATATGTCTGGCCAGAATTAATCAGGGCGGTTGATCATTCACCATTTGATGGACATTAATCTTGTCACCTCTGACTTGGCAGACGTTGTACGCGTTGACCACTAACGCACATCAGGGCGCTATATTTTTTGTTTACTCTTTCGTGCTCGATTCTCACCTCTACATCACTGGGTACCCAATTAATTCTCCAAAAGTGTTTACTTATTTCCAGGAAAAATTTATGTTCTATGTAATACATATTTGTGTTTGTGTGTCTCCATATATTATTTCACAAGTCTCTTAACTTGTTGCCTATTTGTGGTGAAATACTAGCATGTATATAAGGTCAGTTCATTCTTATCACTTGATTTAACGTCAAAGATTTTGTGAGAGAACCCTATTGCTATGGATAGAGAATAGTAATGATTCTACAGGAAAGGGTAAATAGCCATTGTTATAACTACCTGTCATGGTCACAGTTAAATAGATTCATTTGGAAGAAGGCAAAAGTCTTCACAAAATGGCCTATTGATTAAGAAGGCAAAATCGTTTACATATCCGTGGGATTAGGGAGTTTAACAGTTGACAGATCAACCTTCGGCTTGTGGTAGTCGGTACGTCAGTACCTTCTTTTTGGATAAAAAGGAGTAGTTTTTATTCAAGGAAAATTAAATTAGCATTTCATTGTTAATTTATCATAAAACATGCATATTTATTAAAATGTGCAAAATTCCAGGGTCGTTGCCTTGCATACTTCCATTTAAGGCAATTAAGTTTTATTATTGAGTTTTGCAATTTATGGCTATTTTGGGAGGCTAATCATGTTATAATAAGTAGTAGACTCATGTTATTTAGCATCTGACAATTTCTACAATGCCGAAAACAAAAAAGTCTTCGGTTTCTCATTGAATAGTAGATTGCTTAATTCTTTTCCAAATACATAAGATCTTATCCATATAAGTGAGGGTTCTTTCTGCAAAAATTTGGACCAAAATGTCTCCTGATGTTTATGACACATCTACTGCCACTGTTTCTCTAAATTCTTCTAAAATTCTACTTAATCTAAGATTTTATCCGTCCTAAGGTGCTTCCTACTGTAACTAGTTCAGGTAACCAACGGTGACATGAAGTTGCACCTATCAGTTAGAGATAGTGTAAAATTAATGAGTTTCACGCATTCTCTAGAACGTTTCATCCCGACGACTTGCCTCCGAGCCAGCCGTGCCCAATCCACAATCAGTCCCGAAATCTCGTCTGCTTGATCATCATACAAATTAAATATGCCGCCTAAAGAGATAGAAAGAAATCATGAATTGTCCATCCTGATCAAGTCCCAAAAATGTCTTGGTCAGTGGAACCACATTCTAGATAAACTAAAGTTCGTTTGCCGTTCAAAGTGATAGGCACTGATGGATGGTAAATGCAGGCCACCCGGTAAAACCAACCTTGCTAAATCAGTTTCTTACTTCAAGGAAACAATATCAAAGTGACTGTGTAAGGTGTAGTCTAGGCCGCACTTTCTTATCATCGGGGTCTTATATGCTCTCAGCCTAATGTTCCTTGGTCTTACATTGTTCTCAGCCTTGCTGGACCTATCCGAGAATTCTCAAGGATGAACCGCTATTCGTTTCCAAAATTTTTATCTTGTCATAACTGATCTCCGAGATCTAACTTGTCCTCACTGTGACACTTAATCCTGCAGTGACTCCAAATTACTGTAGAGACATCTTGTGTCCTCAGGCGGTCTATTTTAATTAACGGAATTAGCTAATTTAGTGGACCTCGAATGAGTGTGGTTAGCTCAATACAACTTTGGTCTACAAAACTCTTGTGTTCTACATTTGGAACTGTCGATTGCCGTTCCAACTGTCAGTTCTAGTGGCTACTCTTACAAATCTCCTATCTAATCCTGGCCCTTTCGTATCTAAAAGGACCTTTTTTTCTACCCATTAAGTCTGCCACAACCGGTACCGTCATTAACAGCCTCCGCCAGGCATTCGCCAGTCATGGCATACCAAATGTTATTTTTTTCCAGAAATGTCACTCAGTTGTCTTCTATTCGATTTGCGTACTTATTTCGAGGTTTAAACATCTCCCCTTTCCACTTTCTGTCTAATCTCAGTGGTCTGGATGAGCAACTTGTTGACAATCTGAAAAAGTGACTTCTCGTGTCACAAGGGGAGACATTAGAAGAGATTCTTTACAAATTAGGTAATGGACGACCCGCCGTGTTGGTATCCAAACGTGAGTGCGTTATTGCAAAAACCTCCATTTTCTATACGCAGTTTTAATTTTTAAATCGAAAATGGATCTAAGGGAGGTTTGTCTGAACACGTATGATTTCCCTTCTCCTTGGAATCCCGAAATTCTGGAGATGTGACGCAATCACCGGTCCGATCGTTGCTCCGGAGGCCTTAGAAGACTTCGGTGATTCAAGGTGTATCTAAAGTTCAAACTCATTGATGAGCGCCTCATCGGGAGATGTTGGATAAAAAGGAATAATTTTTATCTAAGAAGAATTAACAATTTATTGTTAATTACTCATAAAAGTTGCACATTTGTTAAAATGTGCTAAATTGCAATGTCGCTGTCTCGCAAAATTTAGGAGCAAAGGCTTCCATTAAAGCAGTTACGTATTATTATTGAGTTTTGGGATTTGTGGCTATCATGGGGGGCCAATCAGGTTATAATACTTCTCATCTCACTTCCATTAGCAAAATCATTGACATAATTTCTTTTATCCACACCTTTCAATTGTGGTTGATGTTCACTAATGCGGGGAATGTAATTCTTAGTTGGATTTAACATCCACGTTTCGCTTTCTTTTTCACCGAATGTCTATTTATCATCCGCCTGAATTTGTCTTAATCAATTTTGTGTGTTTGTGTGCAGATCTAGAGACACTCACCATTGGCTAATAGCTCGTCTTCTCTTTTTCTCCTGCTGTACAATCGCTACACCATACATCGCTTTTTATCTACTATCATCCATCTTACGATAGACGACTATTTATGTAATCGTCTGTGATGTCATAAGGCCATAAGTTTGATGTCTACCAGTGCACATCCGTTAAGCGGAATGGCTAACTGCACTGAATAAATCGGGCTAATAAAGGGTGCGGGAGAATTCAAGTTTCTCAACAGGAATGCTTCTTCTCTAGCCGAGGTGGATGTTGTGAAATGCCTTCCTAATTCGATTGTGGAATTATTCAGATTTTCATTCTGTTCAAGCACATCACTTTGTATTGCTCAGTTCTCTATTAAATCGAAGTACCTTTCAATTTGTGGTATTTGGTTATTTGAAAAGGAAATAGTGGTTGACTGCTTCGATTCATTTGCTCCTCCCTACAGTTGAGACTAAGAGGTGCTTTTAACAATGCAAAAATCACTATTATACATTATAAAGCGCCTTTAAGTAGTGGCTGAATGTACATCTCTTCTTTATTCCTAATTGTACTACTCACAAACATTTAAGCGATTGTGCTTACTTTTAGGTGATTCATATGGAATTGGATCATGAACGCTTCTCCTTTCTTCTCTATCAGATTCTATGTGGATTAAAGCATCTCAATGTAGCTGGAATAATTCACCGTGACTTAAAGCCCAATAATATTGCCGTGAAACATGATTGCACTCTCAAGATCCTCGACTTTGGGTTGGCACGTTCTGTCACGGAAAACTTCATGATGACACCCTATGTGGTTACTCGGTAAGTAGCCTTTTCCAGCAGTATCTTTTTTCCTGTTAAAATAAAGATAGAAGCGTCTCGCTTATACTGTGGATTAATTTCTGTAAGGTACACCGCTGATTTTAATTCAGTAGTTTTACAAAGGTTTGACCGTTCTGTGATCAATCTGTAAACCCCACCCTAACCATGATGGAAAAAGATAGATTAAAGAATAGTGGGGACGCATTGGTAGAAAATAGAGGATGGCGTCAGGGACTGATGTGGTAGATATCGGCTTCTAAATATGCGCTTGGATTACGATTTTGACACTCGTGCATATGGTGGTAAAATATTGGTTTCTCCTTGAGATGAGATGCCATTTCTATGACCAGAAGGGGTAGTGGGAGACACTTGGGCGTAATTATTAGTCCACCTCTCATTCTTTTCAAGGTATTCAATTTAATGAAAGATTGCACAGCTTTTGAATTATTTTCCGCCTTTGAATTGTGCTCTACTTATTTTTATTTTCATTAGAGCGACCATGGCACCGGTAAAAACGTTTAATAACTTTAATCGTGGGGGAATATATTAATATGAATACTATGAGTCCAGTAAGATAAGAAAAGGGGCGAAAAAGACAGTGAAGTCAGAATATCAAGAGCGTCACTTCTTCCTTAATTCTGCAAGCATTCAGTTGTTCATATTCTCATTTGAAGCGCAGTCTTGATTAAATTGCATGATTTGATTCTCATTTTCAAAGCCTGTTGATCGGTTTGATTTGTCATGCCACCTCGATTTATTGGTCTCTTTGCAACCAAGGAGGTAAATGAGACCAGTAAAGACTTTTTAAGATAACGTTGTTTGAGTTAACGTAAGCTGCAGCATTTTTCTCTCTTTGTCACTTGATCCGTCTTTGATGGAAAAAAAAATCGTGCTCATTGAATTTGCCAGATATTGGGGTTTAAACTCTTTGAAGGTATTATTTGTTGAAACATTCTTTCTGAATTCTTTAAGCAAATCAATGCCTAATTAATTGTACGTGTCTCAGCACATAAAATCAACGGAACGGTAATCGACTACTTATGTGATTTAAAGTAGTACTAATTAGTAACTTTTATTTTCAGTTATTATAGAGCGCCTGAAGTGATACTTGGCATGGGCTACACTGCCAACGTAGACATTTGGTCAGTGGGTTGTATATTTGCGGAAATGGTTTTAGAGCGAACCTTCTTCCCTGGCACAGACTACATCGACCAATGGAGCAAGATTACTGCCGAACTGGGTACCCCCACACGAGAATTTATCGATCGACTAGATCGAGATGTACGCTCCTATGTCCTCGGTCGTCCACACGTGCCTCGAAGGACTTTCGAAGCCATGTTTCCCGATGATGTTTTTCCTGAACCAAGTCAGGTATGTAGAAATTACTAAATATCTCTGCATATCTCGTTTCAATAAATGTTATTTGCCTGTGTTATTTTTGCAGCAACATGCAGATTTGAACCCCGCAATGGCAAGGGATTTACTCAGTCGAATGCTTGTGATTGATCCAACCGAACGAATTACCGTGGATGGCGCCCTTCGACACCCCTATGTTGCACTTTGGAGTGATGACGCCGAAATCAATGGGGCATGTCATACTATTTATTAAGATTTAAGTATTATTCTGTGAACTCCCAATAGTCTTTAAGACTAAATGTTAATACAGTTTTTAATACTTTTATAATTTCCTAAGATCGGAAATTGTAAACGGTCTAATATGATTAAAGGCAAGGGAATTGAGTAGAAGTAGCTAGCAAAATCTGGGACGTCAAAATAGTCTTGCGAAATTTGATCCTTAGATTTGGGCTCTTTTTATTTCCCAGATATGGTTCACTACTTCATATTCCAATGTCTAATTTAAAAGATTTATACTGTTTTCTTACCGAAATGACGATGAGACTAGCAGCGTGGTTAGAACTGATATAGAGTCCCCATTCTGATTCCTTTTTTCCTCAATTCTATCTTCTCCTATGAGATGCTTTCATCTGACCCAATAGTTCTATGTGCTTGCCTATGTGCCTAGTGACCTCTCTAAGCGTGGTCGTGAAAATCCCAGTTGTGTCATCTTTTCAGTTATGTTTATATTTTATAACTAAAACAAGTGTCTCTCTGACTTCTTGCTCTCTGTTTGTACTGGTTCTAAGACACTCGTCGGCGTCCAGGGAGCATAGTGAACTCTATTAATTGTAATCATTTAGTAATGCTGCTGTTATTTATTTTAGCCTCCACCAGGATGTTACGATCCTGATATTGACAACCAGGCCCGATCCGTAGAGGAGTGGAAGGAGATGATATTCAATGAAGTTCGTAACTTTACTCCACGAACGTCCACTCAATCGTCAAACGCTCAGAGCTCAAATCCCCAAGCTCCTACCTCCTAGATCGCCTTTTTAACCTTGAATCAATCTTCGCCTCCTCCTGTCCGCTCGACCACCACATTAGCGCCACTCAATAAACTGATCTCCGAATACCCTCCTCCTACTTGTGTCTATATTCCTGCCGAATTTTCCTCCTTATCTCTTCTGATCCTTGCTCTCTCCTTCTCTAAGGGTACTCGGTTGTCTGCTTTTGCTACCCACACACACGTATGCGAGTCCCCTATATTTTTGTTTGCTGGTTTGTGTCCCTCTTACTACTATTATTATTTCTGCTACTATGCGTCTTTGCTTTTCGTGTCTTGTTTTTTTCTTCTCCTCTGAATTTCTTTCTTCTCTCTTCTTTGCATCTCCAGACCTTGCCACAGCTGAAGACGTGGAAGTGAAATACTGTTATTACTACTACTAACAATGCAACTATTAAACAAGTGCATTTTGAGCATTTGGGTTGTTGAGTTCGTGTGGGCTGAAGAGTTTGCTACTGACATTTGGTACTGCCGACGTTATGTTCAGCTTATAGGAGAAGGACAGTTAGGTATCTTGTTCCCAACCTCACCTTGATATTGCTACCATCTATTCATCTAACACTCTGCATCTTCACCAAAAAACAATATGGAGATCAGAGACCGCAAACTGAACAGCATTTTTTGGTACAAACAGGAAGCCGAGAATAATGAGAGTGATTGTATTTGTGAATGTGAATGCGTGTTTGGACGTACGATCAGAAGTATACATGTTTCAGATATTGGCAGGGAAAGGATATATTTGGAGTGACGATTTGGTGTTTGCTGCCAGCTTTCTGCCTGTGTGTGGTCTGTCACTTAATTAGGGTTTTATGTTTCATTAACTGCCACAATATGGTTAACAGTGGGAGTTAGCGGAATAGTGAGCGGTCTACCTTTACAGGGAAGAGTCCATCAATTTGTAGTCATCAATATAAGATGGAGAAATTTGCAAAGCCATCGCACCCTCATGCTTCAATAAACAACGCCACAGTAAAACGGGAAAGAGCTGAAAATTTTTGCTCGAATATATTTTCTGAGCAAGAATATGGGAAGCGGCCGCATTTTGGATGGAAAACGGAAACTACGAAATTGTACTATGCGACGGCTAGATAACTGGGACAAAGTCGATAAGCGACTCACTGGAAGAAGCTCAATCGGCGGTAGGTAAGAACTGAGAAAAATGGATAGGTAATTAAGACGGGAGGAGCGAATAGCAGTTGAAACAAATTGGAACTAAGTATACTGAAGTTAGTAAACCAGAATAAATCAATAACCAATTGACGTTAAAATAACTGTTATGATCTACTCTCCTCTGTAGGATGCCGAAACCGACTCTTAGATTCCCTAGGACATTGCACTAGTTACAAACACGACCCGACAACACCACTATGCAGAACGACCCAAACCACCATATCAAAATAGGGCGCAGCTGTCGTATCGATAGGTCGATTTATATTATGCGCCATTTACAGTAAATGAAAGAAGCAGGAATTAAAAAGTGGAAAAAAAAGAGTCTGTGTAGCAATGATTGAGCTAATTGCTAGGCCCAGAGACAATTTTCATTACGGAGGGCAATTTGTCCTCTGCAAACTCGTTTATCGAGAACAAGAACTCAAATAAATGGACAAATATCGCTTTCCCAATTCGGAAGTGCTTTATTGTGGAGTTATAGTGCATAAATGTGGGTTCTTAAGGCTCATTATTTATATTCGCTATTTAATGCATTCGACAAGAGGACTTCGACCGTGGACTCTTATGAAAGGCCTCCCATAGCCGCTATCGAATAGATCACGAACGTAACGATCAACAAAAGCTAGTGCTTGTCGATCTAGATCTTTTAAGTCTTTCAAAGGACAGGAGCGATTAAACCATCATATAACTGGTTCATTCCAAATTTACCTTCGTCAGAGAAATGGAAAGTGATACTTAAAGGTGGCGGATGACCAAACTTATAAAAACTCAATGTAGCAATGATTAAGCTCAGCTGGCATAGGATTATGAATTATTACCAGAGGTGGATAGAAGTACTTCGAATTTTGCCCCGCCAAGCCTCTCTTATAGCAGTGCAGGAATAACACATCACCAAATAGAATAGGATTCCAGAGGATTGAATAACGAGAATGTATTGAATTATATAATTACACATAGGGACGAGTGGATGGTACTGTAGAAGTGAATGTATAAAGGGGGGTTCCATGAGAGCGTTAGCAGGGATTAATGCATTCCCTGTAGTTCTTTATAAGGAAAGGGAACGTGCCAATTGGGAGGCGGCGAATAAAAATTCACTGTCGAAAGTTGGCATAAGTACACAATCAACACAGAGAAAAACGGAGTTAACAGGAATGAAGACGGGAAATGATAAAAACAGGAATAATTTAAGTCAAATTCAATCCCCTGCAGCTGAGTTGCGAACTAACTGAAATTCCAAGCCTACCTCCATACTCTCTCCGAAAACCACCACCCGGAGAGTACAATTTAAGCGAATTAAACAAATAAATAGACGACTAATTCTATGCAGTATAATCAATAAGCATATAATTTGTTTAATGGTTGTATAACTGACCAAAACCATTTAATAAGGTGATCCGTTTCTTATACAAAGTTAGATTCGACTGTTGGTTATTGAAGTGAATGGAGATTGGGGTTGCAGAAGTGGTATAAATGACTAGGAATCACCATCTACTCCAATTTTCATCCATTGGCCTTTGAAGCCAAGCTCCAACCGAATGCTACCAAAGTTCGCAAAGAATTAAGTTTTAACGACAGAGACCGTACTTGAAAATAGAGCTATATAGAACTCTCGTTTTCAAGACTGAAACCCCATTTGTTTATCCTTCTCCACCATTCAGTAAGGCTCATTTTAAAAGCTATTTATTCGCAGACCAACTGGAAACTTCACATTATCGGGATGCTAACAGTGACTCCAGAGATGTCTAAAATCCCTCATCCCATGTCACTAAAATATCGGTCCCTTTGTGTCAAAAGTCAGAAGAGTGAAAATGCCTGAATACGTCTAATCAAATAAGGTAATAATAAGAGTTGTGTTTTGGATGGCTGCAAGACAGCTCAATGACGAGAAATACAGAAATGCATTTATACGTGGGAAGGTTGGGCCAAGCGAACATTGACACATATAGGACAAAATGGGAAAAGAGAAATACAAATGTAAAGTTGTTTACGCAAGTCGGCTTCAGGTTAAAAATGTAAAACTGAATGTCAGTCTTTACGGAATTAGATGAGTATATATAAATTTTCAAAATATCTCATCTTTCATAAAGGAGTCAGATTTTAATAGCAGAAAGAAGTCACACATCAGAAACCGAAAATGTTTAGTTGGTAGCGTCTATACCATTTTCATTGCTTCAGAGCAATTCGTTACTTTAAGTTTAAAGTGTAATAAAAGAAGGCAGTTCTATTTCAATATTCATAGAATCGGTGTGCCTCAGGCGCAACGACCAACAAGAACTTATAATGTCGGATATTCGGCTGGTTTATATTTTACAAAAGACAACAGTGGTAGAAAATTCACATGTCAGAATGTTATGGTTAAAAATGACATCAAATTCAATGCAGGTGACTTCAAAAAGTCGTTCTTTTAAGCAACAGTACACATTCTTCCGAAATATGGAGAAGTTAAAAACCCGAATTTCATGAACCAACTATCCCTACCGCTTCCCAAAACCATATCTTCACAGATAGAGCTACGCAGCAGCTTGTCCGAGATAGTGATAATGTGCATAACCTTTATAGATAAAAGCATATATCAATAAACTAACATTTGCAGCAAAAACAAAGTGACTTAGCTATATCCAGCAATAATAAATAACATCATTACAATCAATCGTTAAATGAAAAACATGAAACGAAAGGTCTCGTACAATTATTATTACAAGACTTAAGGTGACAAAAAAATCACAAATTAAACTTACCTACTGATAAAAAAGTGTCATATTGTTACCTAAACTACCCTAACATTTGAATACAAGTAGATCTGAATACTCTGATGCCTAGCCCCATTCCCCTCCCCTCTGTGCACTACCTGTACCGTCTTCCTAGAGCTTTACATTCCTCACCTTTCCTCATAGATATAACTACAATTTAAGTGTTTTTAACTTAATAAAGTCCTGCCTTCTCACTCTCTCCATTAGTTACTATTACTAAAAGTAATTTCAAATAGGCAAGTGCAATACCCTTTATGCTCAATGAACAATTGCGAAGTGGTAAGAATTTTAGTCGCAAAAACTACATACATTACCCCTTCAAACAACAAACAGTTAACTGTTAGGTATAACCGAGCACTTAAATTTCCCTATTACAACTCTTGAGTACGTTATGAGGTAATATTTACGGGGAAAAAAGCATGCACAACATACCAATAGAGCCAAAAAGAGAGGAAAATATTTTGAAGAGACAGATATTTTGTCTAAAATCCTTGTTTGGAAGAGGTACACAGGGATAGAAGAGACGAAAAATGATTGACTATACGGGTATAGAAACTATCGTTTTTCTAAATTCAGCGTCTCTTGAGGAACCAATTTCAAATCCACCATACTCGTGTTATCAGATTCATCATTCGAGGTCAACTAAAAGTAAAATCAAGTAGTTACCGAAATAATTTAAGTAGAATGATATTTCCAAAACAAGGAATTACACTTACATCAACTCGAGGGTATGTTCTAAGGAGTTTGAAATCCAATACACCGTATCCCAAAAACTCCATAAAATTTTTCACATCCTTCAGCGTATCCGTACCATTAAAACGACGTACAATGAAACCGTTTGCAATTTGTGGCCTCGACTCCTCGGGAATACGGTCTAAAGCGGGAGGTTGTGGGTTAGTTTGAGGGAGACGGAATCTAAGCGTAGCTATTCCGGGTGTTCCCTGGCTTGGCTCTTTCGGAAGAGACTTCGCAGCGAGTTTTTGTTTCTCCAAAGCGGTTCTCTCAATCTCTTCGGCTATTCTCTGCGCCTCCGCCTCTTTCGCTGCTAATTCCGCTAATTCTTTTTCTTTTGCTTCTTTCTACAAACAAAACACACTATATTCGTAATTCATTTAGGATGATTATTAAAAAGCAATAAAACTGAGTGGTGCTTCGAAGTAATTGAAAACACCCCACCAACTACTGCTTATAATCGAATTCCATAGGTATACCTAAAAAATGGAATTTTGAGAAAAAAATATGCACATTTGTCGAATTTAGAAGACGACTAACCTTCAAGCGATCCTGTCGTAGAGATTCCTTATATGCTCGATCCTGTTCCTCACGCATGTTTTCTCGTGCCAATCTTTCACTATCAGCCAATATTTCGGGAGCCAAAAGGTGAGAATATAGTTGAAGTTTCTCCCTGAGTTGAGATACCACAATTTGAGCGTTCAAGCCTCCTCTGCTTCTTCTGTTTCTCGACGAAGAAGCCCCAATGTTTGAAGTTTCTAGAAGGGGAGGAAAGCTATCATTGTCATCATCATTATCACCAATCCCATGGGAAGAAGTATCAGCGAACACCGATGAGATGGGTATATGGAAAATACCGTGTCCTGTAAGAATGGCGGCAATTTCATAAGCTCCAGCCACTTTACAGATCATAATCAGAAGTGGGTAATTTTCCAACCCCTCCATATGTTCAATCTCTGATGCCACGTTGCTCAGTCTAGGTTCAAGCCATGAAAGTAAGGCCTCTCTTCCGCTCTCCAAGGTTACATCCCATGGCCAAATCTGCAGGTTGTTCTCCTCTAAGAACGCGGACATCGAATCTGAACAGAGAATCTTGGTGCAAAATATATTCGATGCGATACTGCGGTCATGGTGAAGGTAGATCAGCATGGGTTTGCGCTAAAAGGTATATAAAATAATTTTCATTCTCTTGAAAGCTGATACAAGGCAGTAGCGAATGTTCTCGAGGCCATAAGTAGAAGGGACGGAGTGGTTCCCTAATACTCAAGTTAAATAACCTTTTTCTCTGATAAAGTCATCTGAGATAGCAACGAACTCTCCCATGCCTAGTCAACTCGGTCTACCGATTTAGTCTAGCTTTCCTTCAACGAGATGTTTTACATTACTCTCTCTAAGGCTCAACTCAAACCACCTGTCTATCGATCGAAACTGACTTTTCTACAACGCTTTAGAGATGCTACTGTTGTCAAGGCTCCATCCATATCCCAAACTCTTTCTTCTCATATTATCACCAGATACAAACAGCCACACCTCAACCTCATTTCCATCCGCTACCGCACTTTCTCCTTAATCGCTTGTGGTTCCTGATCCTTTTCCAATAAATTCTGCCCACCTTAGCAGTTAATTCTTCCTTCTTAAATTCTTCCTTTGAGTGCTAGATTTATCAATTACTGTTCTTTAATGCCCATACTTGAAAGCACAGAAGTTAACCAGGAAATCAGTAATAATCCAATTCGTTTACTTACCTTATTGTCTGAGCAGGTCAATAAGGGTCAGTATTCACAATATGTAATAAGATAGTGTCCGATTAATTTAAAGGAATCTTTTATACGAGAGTTATCGGAGCATTCAATAAAAATAGTCAAAGTTTTCTTTCAAAAACACAAGGATAATCTACGAAACTACGCTTTCGAAGAGCCATGGCATATGAATTCAAAAGATTTCGCATTTGGACTATTCTTTAACATGTAGGAACTTCTTTTGAGTTACTGATATAAGAAGCACTAAGGAGGCACAAAAAGGATAACTATTGTGGTGTCCCGATTTGACCCCTAAGAATTCCCATAACCGCTTTATTATACAGCATTATGTCTGTGATCTCCCTAAATATGTTTATGTATCCATCTGCATGAGCGATAAGGACGCATTCATTTGCAATCTATAACTATATTCAGATTAAACTCCTAGGAACTGCTACTGTTTGACGGCTTTTGAGGTTCGAGTTAATGTCAAGACGTCAAATAAGTTCTTAGTGTGACTCACCGACACAATTAATCCCCAATAAATGATAGAAATGCTCCTGCATTATCGGTGAGATCTCTGGACTGACAGAGCAACGAACTCTTCCTCTTAAATCCGCTGATTTATTAATCACAGTTTTAATTAATTCATGACGAAAAATTCCAATGTCGATTTCACATTTATTTTCTGACCCGCGTTTCTCAAACGCATTAGAAGGAGTGACTTGGGTAGAAAGTATCCTTAAGCCGCTCTTGTGAGAAACACAAATTCTACCCCCTCTCTTGTTGACCGGACTTAACCAGGGCCACACCATTGCATGTGCATCGATGGGCATTGATTTCGTGACATCCGACTTAGCAGAACTGCACAATGACCAATACGACACGTTATTCTACCTTTAGCACCCATGCATCGTCCATCTTAGTTGTCCTGTTCTTCTAATAACTAAGTTAACACCAGTCTTTGATTAGACAGCTTATGCAAAAATGTCATATCCCGGTTAAATATGATTGGTGAGTGGAATCAGCGGGAAATTCGAATGATCTTTCAAAATACAGAGACGGGTGCTCTCTAGCCAAAAAACGCACATTATCACCAATCCTACCACATCATTCGCATCGATTAATCAATACAACATCCCAATCAAACAACCATCTCGTCTTCCTTCTTATCAGTCAGGGTTCAGCACGTTAAACTCTTCATATATAAGAATTCCATCATCGTAGGAATGACAATCTGTCATTGTTGGACTCTTGAAAAGAAACATCCCATTCTGAAAAAAACTCCCAAAAATTCACCAAACCCATTAGGAGGAATGTTCACAATACCTGACTTGGGTAAAGTAAAGGTATACTCGGGCCATTCTTACAACAAACGCGCATTCTACCATCTCACTAGTTGACCAATGGTTGGTCACCCTCATCTGTGGGTATACAACGATGGGCATTGATTTCGTGAATACCGACTAGTCAGAAGTGTAAATGAGTGTTAAAGGACACGTTCACAAATCTGAGCAGCAATCAGCTAAGCAATAAGTATCGATTAACCTCGTAGGGGAGGGAGGAAGGGGAGATAGAACCTACCTCATAGGCTTTTTGAATTCCAACACTTTGTGCAAAGGCCTCACTAAAAGTTTGAAGACAGAAGGAGGGTAAAGAGGAGTCTGCTTCATTGCAATAACGTTGAATAAAAACAACGAAGAAGTTCTCCAATGCTTTCACCGGATTGGTAATAAGGTTAGCCGGAACTAAAACAACAAATGGCAAAAAGATTGTCATATCTAGTTTTTTAGGTGAAAATGTAATTATGAATAATTATCAAATATTTTTCTTTGAACGAGACCAACATTTTTCTTCCCACTGTTATTGAAGAATAACGCTTAACCCTTAAATTATTTATATGAACTAATATAAATTGCGTTATACTATAAATGGTTTGGGTTTAACTGTAGTAAATCTCCACTATAAACTAATCCTGAAGAATTAAATTTTCTGCAGAAACAGCAGGAAAATCTTATGACGCTGCAGGAACAGTTTTCTAAATTTATGAATATGAAAGCTGAAACATTAAATATTCCTTTATTCAAACTATCTGCTGGTTTACACCTTCTACAAGTTAATGAATTTCACAGACTCACAAACAGATGAGACTTTTGCTGAGTTGAAAGGTGTGAGGATATTTTCCGAAACGATCCTGCTGATATCCCGGGCGAGGTGAAGTTAGACTACTGTCTTCATATGGTTATACACAAATGTCAAAAACATGGCGAATAAATTCCCACGAAAACGTCCATAACTTGACGTCTTTATCCTGCATGCGTCACCTCTTAGCACACTCAAACTCAACTAATTAAAGCCATTAAGAGCAATGCAATTGATAGGATTGTAAGTAGACGAAGTTAAAAACCTCAGCAGCCAATAGAAAAGCGCATGCCAGCACCAAGCTCAACACGGACGTATAGTAGGCCAATGAAAAGTCAGGACTTGAGAACTACCCAACTTCTAAATCCTATGCCTCAGGGGATGGAAGCAGACATCATGCCAAGATGGTTGCTTCCTCTCACTCCAATTCTTAAATGTTTCCTTCTCCTTTGTTCCACCTTACCTTGTCCATAACATGTTCTACAATGGAATCTAACCTAGGCCATGTTTGTTAAAAAATGGTAACCGACCCCCCACAAATATTAGCATTTCTCAAGATGGAAATCCTGCTACTTTCCTCATTCAGCAAAACTGTAATGTTTAAAGAGTGTTTGAAAAGTCAAGACATTTATATCTGCAAGAACATGCCAAGTTGCCGGCATGATATGAAGTGAAAAAAGTGGAAAAATGGGGTTAGTTCAATAATAAAAGTAATGATTAAATCGGTAAAAAGACCATTAAGAACTGCCACCCAAAACGCAGTTACAACAGATCCTATAAAGAAATCCCAGGCAGTTCAAGAAATTGCAGACGAATGCTTTTTTACTATTCCATTTTCAAATAAACCGAAGTTATAAAGAGTAGACAGAGAGTGCTTTGATATAGGTGATCGCGTGTTTCGCGATTGAGATTTTTGATAGTGGTAAGGCTGCATTTCTCCATATTTTTTTTAAGGTCAAAGAGGCCAACACGATATCAACCAAACGCAAGCATGGACTCATTAAATGAAATTTCATAACTACAATTCTGAAAATTTCCACAATCCTATTGAATTTACTCAAGAACCTTCGAGGGAAACAATGAAATACCATACGTTAGAATTGCAACAAATAACACACAAACGTTCTGGAAAATCACCATCAAAAAAAAGAAAATAATGTTGGCATTATACGTTAATAGATCCAGCAACAGTTCATGAAATCGTATACACAATACCAGTGACACGGATAAATTCTCTTATCGGTGCACATCCAGAGAGTAAAATGGCAAACCGCATTGGTTAAACGCAGATTATGAAGGTTGTGGCAGAATTCGGGGCTCAACGATGCTTCCTTTCCACCCACAAGTATTGAAGCACGTTGTTCAAAGTGCGTTTGGGATGTACTCGTTAGTGGAACACTTGAACAAGCGTCTAACTTATTCATAATATAAGCTGGCTACTGGATTCTCCCCTTAAATTGTAGTTCCTTTAAGAGGTTACTGTCTACCATCACAAATCCGATTACAAACTCCACGACATTTGTTCCGATTATTCCATTTCCCAGTATTTTTATAAACCGCTTCACTTTCGATTCCATACAACATCAATTACCGATAGAAAATGATAACAGACATAATGGCATCGTGTAATAAAAAAATTTAAAAGGATAGAACTCACTTAGTGGCAAATTTTGAGGATTAGTTGATTCTGTCGCCGCTCTTAAACCTGGTTCTTCGTCATCCGAAATTTCGTAGACAGGATAATCCTCCTCATCATCGTCAATTTCCTGCTTAAAACAAAAATATATATATATTTTTTTATATTTAAATATGAAGGTAAAAATTGAACGATTGCTGTCAGAACGCTCCCTCTCAAAATATTTTGAACTTGAAGTGCTAAATAGCGAAAAAAAACTGAATGAAATAGCAAAGGGATTACTAAAATTAGCGATTGGCGGGACTAGAATATCTGGAAAATGGAGAAATATATATATATATATCTATATACAAATATACATCAAGACCAAAATGTACTAGCTGAAAATTGCATCTCATACCAACTAACGACTCTTTAAATAAAAAGGTAGGAGTGACACCACCGACCAGTCTTTAAAACGTGACCAATTAGGGATGTCCTTCTTTCAGATAATTTCGGTCCAGTTTGTAAAAAGTGAGATTACGAATATGCAGATGAATACAAAACTCAGTTCTTGAGAACCAAAACCAGTTGTACGGGCGTCTTAATATACCAGCACTAACCGAACGGAATGCTCCCAAATGCTCAATTCGTTGACTTAAATAGAGACAAGTGCTATGTAGAAATAATCCATTTCAGGACCAAAAACTCCAAATTTCCCAATCATCTTCCCTTTCATCTGTAAACGTCATACTGCACGCTATAAACCCCTCATTTTTAATTTTAATGAACATACTTAAAGAGATAAAGGAGACGACCAGGCGAAAAACCATTAATCAGATTCCCCTATTGACATTGTACCAACTCATGGATATCAGCTGTTCAATCAGCTGATCAAGTGGAGGGCAATTTAAAAAACTAAGGGTGGAGACGGATCGAGCCACGTGAAAGTAACATGGTCACTTTGACACGAACAAAATCGATAATGCTCTGCTACTGGTGTACATACGGTGTATACGTACCAATTTGTAAAAAGTTAAAAAAAAATGAACTAACCTGATCAAGAGTATCACCATCATCATCGTCGTCAATTACAACCGGTCTTTTGGTTAAGCGATACGGACGAGAGCCTTTGTGAGAGCTAAAAATCTGACTACCGCTAGGTTTAGATGTGGATGGCAGAGGGATAGTAGAAACCTGCAAAATGATACAAGAAGCATAGATGAACATAAAAAACCGATTATTTGTCATCGTGACGGAAAACTCACATCAAAAATGTAAACTTGGTCTGATTTAAGCTTGTAGTGTAGAAGGGTATTATCCATAGTGATGTGATTTAAATCAACAACAAGACGTTCCAAATTTGAATTTTTTGGAGATTTAGCTGACCAACGCAGACTAGAAACAGATACTTTGGCTTCTTGTGCAGCCATACGTCTTAACTCGGCAAGTGATGTTACATCGGTTATACCCAAGAGAGGGATAAGTTTGTTACCACCCTTTGAATGATGAAAATTTGATTCCCCGTTTGAATGATTAGAAATTAGGCGAATTTTAATATTGTATGACATCGACTTGATACTACCATCCGAACTTGGACGCCTAATTTCAAAAGTAAATCACATTAAATGATAATATCACCCTACCTAAGCCGAGTCCGCTTCTTAAAGTAAGAAGCCCAAGTATTGTTGATAGGAAGATGTAAAGATTTGAGAGTTGCCTAAAATGCAATAATTAACCAGAACAATAGAAAAATTCAGATAAAGGTACGTACACTATCATTCAAACCACTGGGATTTTGCATTCCCTCAAACCGCATGAATTTTTTCATGCTGTCGACCTCAGTACACATGCCCATTTTAGCAGCCAGGGAAGCTAATTCATCACGATACTTATTAATCAGTAAATCCTTAAGATCTCCAACCGTTCGATTTTCAGGAACGTCATCAAGGTGAAAATTCAACATGTTCAACTTATCCTCATCAGTGTGGAAATTAATATAAAAAGAAAGGCGTCTTTTATGTGATTTAGGAGGTAATGGTGGAGGTGGTTCGTTGGAAGAAACATCAATCATTTCCACGTCTTCTATATTAAAATGTAATTAGCATTAATAGATCAATAAGTACCATTAGAGGGCCCACTTAAAAAAAAATTTGCTGCCGCTTCAATGTCGAAATTAAATTGCTGAAGAATATCCTCAGCTAAATCCCTTTGGATTTTAAACATATCCTAAAAAATTATTTAAAAGGGATGCTCACTTGAAATTCTTTAACCTTATCCATGCACTCCTAATATTATTCAATAAGTAAAGACCGACGAGTGACGCGGTTAAAAATCAACCTACAAAAACAAATATTAGACAAAGCACAAGTGTCATATTGATTGTAAAATTTATTTCAATTTTATTTTTGTAAGAATTTACTTAATCAAATAAAATATACTTAAAAATTTAAAAATATACATATCTATATCTTAAATGCAAAAACTGCAAATTCTTAAGAGAACGTGTTTTTTCTAGATAGTATTACTACCGACTTGATTGGTAAATTAGATTAAGTTAAAGGCAGGAGAAGTCAATCACACTCAAATGATGTGTACTGAAGGGTGTTTATCATGTGACCCGATACGGAGACAATGAGAATGATGAGGAATCTATTTGGTAATCACCACTGGACAAGATATATACGCAAAATCCTGACTAGAAAGATAGAGAAAGCAATTGTTTAAGGTGGAGGTGAGAATAAATCGGATCTACAGTTGACATTTCGACAACATTGATCTCATATTGGGGTCAGATCGGTTTATAATGGTTGTCAGTTAGGGGAGGACATCAAGCTGAAGAGAATAGTCAAAACGATATAATACGTTAATGCATGTCGCTACACTTCCAAATAGCCGGATATCAATATTTACAGAGAAGCACTTGAGGGGGATAATAGTAAATGTTGTGAACACATCTCCGTATTTATTCCCAATTCTTTAAATGCTGCGCACTATAACAACTAAAGTTCAAACTAACGTCATTGTTATCACAACTGTGATATCAGACACCCATTGTCTCATCTAGCTCTACCATGTTTGTATACATATCCCACATTTGGTTAATTCAATGCGATGTGAGCGAGCATGGAAGTGTTTTATCGGTGATCTTCTGGATATTTCGTACAAAGTTCCGAACATGTTACCTTGTCTCTTTTACCTCGTATCCTTACCTTGTACTATCATCGTAAGCTGCGGAAATTGAAGTTACAGGTCGTAAGCTAGTGTTTCAACTCGTCTACACTGGTTGTTCTGAAGCTTTTGCCGTCGTTTGAATTGTTCTGAAAATTATCCATTCCTTTTAGGTAAATTATTTATTTAAAACATGAGTTGCACTCTCACATACACTAACACGTGTATGGAGGGTAGTTTACTTGTCATTCAACACATTTTATAACTGAAACCCGAACTCAACTTCGGTTGTGGTAATGACTAGAAATATCAATCAAGAATTGATTTGAACGATAGGGGTGTAGTATTCCATCACATCT
Organism: Hymenolepis diminuta; assembly: GCA_900708905.1. NCBI lineage: Eukaryota > Metazoa > Platyhelminthes > Cestoda > Cyclophyllidea > Hymenolepididae > Hymenolepis > Hymenolepis diminuta. The sequence continues at coordinate 845,519 of CAADRB010000016.1, read as the reverse complement.
AAACTGACTCAGATTGTTCATCTACCAACTTTCGACCAATTACTAAATCTAAATTTAGTAATCTGCTATTCAGAAGCTCTCGAAGATTCGACAAATGTCGCCACCTCATTGGTAGGATTGAGAAAGCCGGCGTCTTCTCACCTCGGTTCAAAAATCTATGAGTTGAAACGAGTGGACGAAAGTTAATCTGAGCGCCCGTATCTGCAGATTCAATTTGTAAGGGAGCGAAAGCATAGCTCTTTCTTCCAGCTCCAGGGCTATTTTCTTTAATTATGGTAAAGTTAAGTTCTCCAAAATGGTTCATATCTCCTTGATAAGAGTCTTCATTATTCTGATTACTGTTTGAAGTGTTACTATTATTGGTATCGGTTCTTTCACGTCTGATATCTGGATATGGTCTTGATCTATAGTTTCCTTGAAATCTGGCTGATCTTCGGTGGCGAATTGAAGAAAAGGTTCTACGAAGTGGAGAAGAAATTGTGGCTTCTTCAATAGAATTATGATTGGATGTATCCTGGCTCACCTCTCCTTCCAGATTTTCACTATTGTTTTGCATTTCAAGCTCTGAATTCTGAGGAACCACCTCGGAAACTTCATCATCTCTATTTTCATTAGAAAATTTTAGAGTTAAGTTGACTACCCAACGTGATTGTCCTGCATAAAATTGATCGCTCTTAAACATGATAAAGTTTCTATCAGTTTTATAAGCAGTGAGGAGAATAGATTGGGTATCCAGTTCAAACCCTTCCAAATGTCGAAACAGTGATGTAAAACAAGTGAATATCTCCCTTAACATTTGATCTCGACGACGTATTCGTGACAGAACACTGGACAAAGTAGCTTCCACAGACTTCTCTTCGAAACACCTACGGATTTCACACCCCTCGTAGTGTTCGGCATAAGCTTCTGCTGTTCCGCACCAATCACATCCAAGTGGTGACAGTCCACAAGATACTCGGCGTTTTGAGCATGTGTTTAATCGATGTCCTATGAGCTCTTTATTCAGCATAACTTGATTACAGTCGACGCAGGTATCCGGCAGTTCTGAAAGAACTTTTTGAGCAGTAAGAGCTCTTTTAGTTTCAGGAAATAGCGCAGCCCGACAGGTAGGACATTGAGGTCGATCTTCTTGCCTGATAGTTAGGAAGCAGTTGAAACAAATAAGATGACCATTTGCACATTCTTTCATGCAGGAATCGGATGTAAAACAAGCGCAGCAAGAAACAACCTCTCTAACTGATTGAATAATTCTTAACAAGTCATTTTGTTTTGAAGGCTTTTGTTCTGAACTGTTGTTAGAAAAGTTGACAGCTGAACAGTCGTTGTTAAGATCGAGGGGCATTTCAGTATCTACGTGGGAGTGAGTGCCTTCGTTCATTCTTGGGTCAAGGTCTCTCTAAATTTTTTCTGTTGCCATGTCACGCGTAGTCCATGCTAATCGAATCTTACACATGACAATTTATTAAATTGGCTTTTAATTACACAACTTTCATTTTGTCAGTTAATTTGGCCAGTTGAATTATTCACACACACACAACTACTTCTGTATTTTTAAGGTTTTCTGCAGATTTAATTTTCTGTTTCACAGCTTAATAAACTATTTCTAATTATTAATATCATAGTGAAATTCCGGATGACAGAATTTCATGTGATTTCATAGCCATCCCCTTTTCATATATGGTCCAAACACGGCCCTCCATTGCACAAGGAGTTTGCCGTTTTATAGATAATTTGCGTAATTATGGTAGTTTGAGATAGAAGGCCTACAAACAAAGCTCATAGCCGCAGATTTGGTATTTGGAATGAGCAATTCCCGCAGATTATCTCCTCATGATTTGGCAGTCATTCAGGGAAAAGTTATTATCAGTTTGGTGGTGGAGTCCAAGTGTATTTAAATTGTAGGTAGCATGGTCTTAATAGATCTTTATTAAGGCATATCGTTTAGATGATGCAAATAAATACGAAAGCGTATAAAACCTAAAAGATGTAAAAAGTATCTACACAAAGGCCAAGAAGCATAAGGATTATAAACTATGAGGGCAGACTTCCACTTCTCATTATGTCCGCCTACCCCCACCATGAGCGATAGCCACCAATGACTATGTAGCCTGATCTAGCCAATGATTGCACTGAGCTTCCAGTTCGGTTTCCCTATTGGTCCTTCCACGAGCAAGCGTGCACTTTGGTTTGGTCCAGCAAGGTTGCGATCCTACTTCGAGCAGGCTTAGGACTTATAAAATACTTTTTTCCTGCTGTTTAGTTAATACACTGGCTTGGAGTAACTGTGTTTCTACCTCCTCTCTCCCCGGGTGGGTTAATGGTAGTCCGGTGATATCTAGCAGATACCCTAATCATAGCGACAGAAAATAGATTTCCTAGCATTAAAGTACTGTGGAGGAGTCTTATTTTACGAAAATCTGTTAGACGGCGCCTTCTTATTCCACAAGCATTCGTGAAGAATCGACAATACTAAGCAGAAAATTTCCCATTTTCTCGTAATTCTTACTTCTGGTTTGTGTTCTAGTAGGTGCGGAATGAATTACTTCTTCAGATTGAGCATTCAAAAAATCGCAGCCTCTTCCTCACCAACCGCCTGCATCACATCACCTCTGAGTCGTTTAAACCAGTTCTTTGTATGTGGGGTTTAGATTTCTCATTTTTCGGTAATAGGGAATTGAGTAGAAGTGTGTCACCTTTCCGATTATTTATGTCCATTCGTAAATCAGGTACGCATTATATCATCTGGGCAAGCAGATGCATAGATTTAAGGTCCCAGTTTGAGGGGACTTTCATCCATGTAGTCTGGGATTATCACTAGTTAACTACCCAGCCTGGATTAAAGAATAAACGATGGCCTTGTTATCTATCTTTCATCTTTCTTTAGCTACTTAACCTCTGCTATATTAAGATTAGGTAAACTGTCTAATAACAAGTAGGATCATTTTCCCTTCTCAGCCATGGAAGAAAAATGAAGTGAAAAGGCAAGACCGACCATCATGATTAAAAAACAGGTCAATGAGCACTGGACATCGTCGGCAAACATTAGCTAAAATCCTGTTGACGAATTAAGAAACTTGAATTATGTAACTACCGATATGCACATATTATGCAACTGAAATACAAAATCAAATGAAGAGTCTTTGAAACACTGACGTTGCTCTTAGCCTCTTTGTAATCCCCTCCCCTTTATTATTTGTTGACTTTCTGCTGACTGATTTCAATCATTTCCAATAAACAGAAAAGTAATTTTCGCATTGCTCTCTGTACTCTTTAATACTGAATAGGTATCGTTTCGGAGTTTCCTCCAAGGTTGTTATTGGCCTAAATAGTCTCAATAATAGCGCATAATTGTCTTAATGACAGGCTTTCCTTCAAAATAAGGCAAGGAGACGACCTTGTCATTTAGCGCATTTTGACAAATATTCAAATTTCGTGAATAATTCAACTTAACTTTCCGGTGAGAAAAATTATTTTTTTTTATCCAATAAAGATAACCTCTTGTTAAAAATAGTGCTATAATTAGGTATAGTACGTTGGTTGACTACACTTTGATTGGCATTGTCATCGCCCGACTTAATTAGCACAAAATTTAGGTACTCAAAGTCGTTGCTTTTGCGTTACCTCTATTCATTCTAATCAATCGTAATCGTAATCGTCAGTCTATATAGTATTAACGAATGCTTACTACTATTTAGTTCGTAATTAAACAACAAATCAAATGTTGTTCGAGTTATTACACAGTGCAAACATACTGATGGGGGTTAGCATCACTAACTGGAATCAACAGTCGCGCTAATTAAACATTTTAGCTTCCAGATAAAATAGTCTCCCTTATACCTTTTATAAAATTTTAAAAAATACACAGAAATTGTGTGCTTCATTGAACCGAACATATGATTCCATCTCCCGGATGTTGTTGTCATACCATGGAAGTGTTTTACATCCCGGCTGTTTTAGCAGAGAGACTAAAATTCCCAACTAACCCTAACTCCTACAAGTCTGTAGTAGAGCGCAATAAAATATAGTCCCGATGATTCGTGTAGTACGCAACCATCCAAATCTGCAGCTAACACATGGAAATTGGTGAGAGTTAAAGTAGTCAGTATATTCTCAAACATTCGTTAATAATCAAATAAATAATCTATAAAGTAATCTCGCCCATTGTAAGCAAGGAACGAAGTGATTCGTAACTTCATTCAATAGTCAGCAATTTCTTCATCCTTATAACCATAACTTCAGTTGCTTTAGTCAAATAGGCCGAGCTTCTTGGCTTTCAGCGCTTATCTTTGTAGCATTTTCTCACAGAACCATGTAATACGAGGAGCCAGCTCAACGGATTTTTCTAAGAAATCGTGCGGTCGAGCTTCAGTAAACAAGACTTTTCCTTTACGTCGCTATGAGGTGTCCTCTTATTTGTTATTAATGTGACTTTTCGTACAGTGATCACAACATATCCTGCGGTACCATGAGGTCTGGTACTTCTTCACAAAATGACAATGAAGTCATTAACTACATTTACTTGGCAAGCGAAAAGGTCCGCGTGGTGATAGGCGCCTGTATAGGTATCTATGTGTAAACACGCAAACACACAGCGGGATCACCTGTGGATACTATAGTGGGGATCTTATCGCCAGTCAATCATTTCTAATCGTCAGGTGCTAATAGATATCTGCTGGCTATAGTAGTTACTCTAAATCTTTTTAAAGCCATTAGGTACTGAGGAGAAAAAAATTTCCATAAAGTTGTGATTAGGTATTTCGATCAAGAGGACTAATAAGTCTTTTGGTTAAAACATCGAATAATGACGATTACCATCTCTGAAGGTGTACATCCACAGTGCTAGGGAATTCGAGTGGTGAAGTGAAATTAAATGTTCGCGCTAACGTACCAATGTTCTTGCGCTATCAATAAGATCGCTGTACCCCAGGCGAATCGATCAACAATGACTGCAGGTGTTTAATTTTTACATTGCTTTTAGCTTAATAAAATTCATGAGTGGTTGAAACGCCACATATCAGAATGTCAACATCAGATTCAACAAGAGTATCATGAAAATGTCTTTTGAAACAGCACCATGTTTTTTTGAGCCTAATAAGAGAAATATAAATATCGAATCTTGTGAACCAAATCCCCGTACACTCTCTCCAAACAATTTCCTCTCAGCTATACCCATACGTCCACTGTTCAAATAGTAAAATACACATAGACCTATTATCAAAATTTCCTTCAAGAGAATTCAAAAACACTTGATAAGTGTGAATAAAAGGTACTCTAGGATTTATCTAAAGAGAATCGCCCTTTTCACTAAAATTCACCAGTGCGGTTGGCTATCCATGTCAACGGATGTGTACTGACTTCTCATCTCACTAATCTTCTCCATAAATGGGTAAATTTCTTACCACTCCTGTGATGTTCCCAGTACATTACAAGTCTCTTTAAAGTAACTTGACAGTACAACATTAAAGGAGTACTAAAAATACAGGAGCACTAGGTGAAATCGCAATAAGTCTACAAAGGGACGAAGCATGGACAAGTGTATTGAAAGTGGAGCAATCATTTATTTTCTATTTTTCAAAAGTTCTCCCATTTTCAAATATTTCCGCAACAAAGTGTTTTTTTCGGATTTTGTATGATTCAGTTGAGGATGTAAGCAGTATACGCATTCCATTTTCTCTCCATGCATGAGTCTTCTTCATTGTCACTTTCACTGACTCGGTTCTTGGTTCCTGACCCCGCAAAATATGGAAACGTCGAATAGTTATTTAAGGATTTCAAGATATGTGTGCGAATTATATGGAATGTTGTCACAATTCATGATTTATAGAGATTTATTGTTGCGATGATGTTGGTAAGGGATGTTGTCAATAGTAATAAACGGGAAGAGGAGATAAATCGTTTATGAAGATCTGCAGACTCCGCAAAAATTCAGATATTGTATGAGGTGGGAGGGTGTATTAAGCATTGGTACATTATTCAATGTTAAATATACAAACAAGAATAAATAAATAAAATATAATAAGTTTTACATTTAATATGGATTTCACGATTAACTACCTCAAATCACACTGCCTGCCATTATCTTTGTCAAACAGAATGCCAGCATTGACAAACCAAATGATAAATTCCTATCCCACTTTAGGAAACCTTTTTCATCGTCGATCTCTAGTAGAAGGAGAGGTATCATGGAAACTACCTGTCGAGAGACTAGAATTTTGAAATCTTCCGTTACTAGATAGACTTCGCAAGTGCAGTTGGCCATTCTGCTCACCAGTGGGCACAAAACCCCTGACTTACAACTCCGCAGACAAATATTTTATTCACTATATCACCAACTGTTTATTTGTTTATAACTACTAATTGAGTTTATCTTTTCTAGAAACGTCGCGAAATACTGATGATTAAATTTTGCTTAGGCGGCTTTCTGATCCATTCCAGTTTTTCAACTATTGCTTATTGAATTTCATTCTACTTTACCTGCGACTATCCCTATTTCCAATAAGCTTTTTTATCGATTAATCACCAGTACCAACCTTCCGTGAATTAAGTTTTCATTGCCTGCAAAGTAGACGTCTATTTTATCAAATCCTAACACGAGTTCTAAATAAATGCCTTCTATGTCCTTTTTGAATTTCGTAAAGTCTAGAAATTATTCTCAATGTAACCTGGACGACGCTTAAATAGTAATCACTTTCTAATATTTTCACATCACTAAAAACACGGAAAGAGTAAAAAATCGGTCTACCGTTTTTGGTGAAAATATCTCGAATTGTTCAAGATGCCAAAATTTTCACCTCAACGCCGGTGTATGGGTTGCAAATTAGACCTGCGGAGGAATCAAAAGACTTGTAATCTTACATGCAGTTGTGGTGAGACGTAGACCATCTGTGTTCGTTTTCTGCCAAATAAAATGAAGAAAAATCTTTTTATGCTTCTTCTTGATCACTTGCCACTGCAATATAAGATTTCTAAATATCGCTTTCCGTCTTCTTTCACTGTTAGGTGTTCTCAGAACGTATACTTTAATCTAACCAATGGCAATAAAACTCCCTCTTAAAGATGAGGCATTAGTAACCCTACTCCCCACCTCTCCTATACCAACAGCAAACTTACTTTTAACCTCCGCGCCTACTTGTAATTGGCTCAATCTGTTAGTGGTGAAATGTTCCAACCGAACTTGTGCAATATTGAAAACCTTAATAAATATCACCTCTTCTTACTCATATCCCCTCATAGTTAGCAATGTGGTAAATACTTATCCAATTCATTTGTCTTATCTCTGTGTTCATCGATTTGATTGATCGTATGTTTTTCATAAATTATATTTCATAGGTAAAAATAATGATAACCATGCAGACGTCCCCTCTCAGAACGGTAAAGAGTCCCAAGAGGAATAGAGAAATGAGGGAAAGGGGGAGCGAAGGAAGATGTATCTGACAAGCGACAGTCTGTATGTGTATTTGAAGGCTATTATTGGAAGGACAGTGTGAGGACAGGACTAGTTAATAATATAGCCGACTAAGCGGTGTCTGCTACTATCATCCGAGGTATGCTTAGCATTTCGGATCGATGAAAATAGGCCAGTTGAGGACACCCGATGTTTATCCATAGAGTGCTTGGGGTCGCAGGAAAGGTTAAAAGTTACAGACATTACAATGAAGACAGGATAATTAAATTTTGGTGATTAGCGATGACATAAGATGAATATTTCGGAGACGAAGGGATTCATTCTTCAATCTTATCATCAAATATGAATCGACACGCTTATCAAACTCCTGGCAGGTTCAAGCAGTCCCCGGGTTCAATACTCCCCTATTTTTACTCCAAATATACTATGCTTTTACTCCTAAACCCCCAGTATGGTCCTTTACAAATCCTTAACTATATTGGACTGCATAATTTACCAAAATTTTGATAGACAGTTCTTTATTAAAGGTACATTTAGTGATTCAAACCCCTATCAGGAAGACCGGTCAAGTGGGAGGTTATTTCATCAGGCAGAGCTGTGTTGGAAGAATCGAGATTCTGTAAATCTGTTAGAGGAGAAGAGAAATAGGTAGTTATTTAATGGCAAGGATAGTAATTTCCGTCAAAACTTGTTAAAGTGATAATAACCGCTCCGGGATAAAATGTCTTCCAGAAAATTTCTGTCTGTTTTTACCACTTAGCCGTCACAATTTCCTTCAAGAAACAATATAATAATCATTCATTCTATGATTACTGAGTGTAGGAAGCGCAAACTAAACAGGATATTATTAAGACACATCTTATAGATAAGGCAAGAAAATATGAAAAAAACAAAGTTTATAAGATTATGAGAGATGGAATAATAACCGAGGAGTGTGAAGCACAAACGATGAGAGAGAGAGCTACCGTTTCGCCTTGATCACAAACCTTTCACCTTGACCGACAATCATAAAGGTGACTATATGTCCTAAACTTATCCATGGCTACACTAAACTCTCCTGTTTGGCCGATTGGTCTACTATGCGTGTAGATATGTTTGATCTAGTGAGATTGCGAGCCTACTTCTAGCGTGCTTGCGAGTTTCACGGGTATCAGAATGAGTTAATTTATTTGTTAAAGTTTATTAGAGACCAGAACATCGGTGTCAGGACTGCAATTCGTATGGACACAAAGATGGATTCTGTCAGAGCAGTCAACGACGACCGTAACAGGCCAAAGGAGAGGCCATTATCAAGCTCAGCATCTTCAAGTGCATAGCACACTAACCACGATGAAGGTTAATGTGAGTAGACATCACTATGAAAATCATGCATTAATGGGAAATTTCTTGAGTTATTGGTTGACACTGGGTCAGACATCAGCATAGTTTTAATTGGGGCTCGGAAAACTCTTGGTAGCCTCAGGCTAGATACTGTTCCTTTTAAAGTATTTATTGCCTCAGGTGATGCATCGCAACTGTCGGGAGCGATAAAGTGTGAAGTAGCCTTCAATGGAAAACCGCCCGCCACCGTGTGTTATGTAGCTGATCGCGACATCAACCTCCTCGGACTGGACTAGATTGACATGTTCAACATCCTCAAGCCGAAAATCCAAAGTGTAACCTGCCCACAAGTGCGAATAAAAGTGATGATGAAGCGATTCGCAGCCGTGTTCGAGGACGCCATTGGGAAGTGCACACAAGCTACCGCCAGATTATTTCTAAGACCAGGGGCGAATAACGTACCCATTGAACCTATGAAAATTGTCGAGGACGAATTGGTACATTTAGAACAGATGGGCGTATCGTAACCTGTAACATATTTGAGATGAGCTGCCCCAATTGTAGTGGTGCGAAAAATAAATGGGTCAGTATGGGTCTGTGCAGATTTTTCAACGGGATTTAACCCATCGTTGGAAGATAATCAACATCCGCTGCACGCAACAGGCACACTTTTCACGATCCTGAATGAGGGAGAATTTTTCATGAAAATAGACCTTTCGGATGCTCGCCTTCAAGTCGAAGCGAAATCAGAAGCTTCTAACTATCAACGCTCATCGGGGGCTATTCCAGTATACGAGACTACCCTCCTGAATCAAGACAGCACCAGCGATTCTTCAGCATATTATAGACAAAGTGATATCGGGGTTAGTGGGTATGGCAGCTTACATTGACGACATCATCGTAGTTGAAGAATCGGAGGAACATCAAGGCCGTGTCGAAAAACTTCCCGAACGTATCGAAAAATATGGTTTCCACCTTTGGGGTGATAAATTCAAGTCTTTCCTAATCTCCGTTAAATTTCTTGATATCATTTTTTATTTAACTGGCCACAGTAACAATCTCGATGAAACTCGTGCTATTTCCAAGATGCCCGCTCCGACAGATTTGGATTTGCTTCGTTCTTTTCTTGGTTTAATATCTTGTTATAATTCTTTCTCACCTGCATTACACGAACATAGAACTCCTCTTAATCAACTCCTGCACAAGGATATACCGTGAGAATGGTCACCTGCATGCGAAGGGAACCTAAAATTGTTGCTGAATTCGGAGTTGCTGTTGACTCACTATGATCCAGGCTTGCCTATAGTCCTCACAACTGGCGCGTCCGGTTACGGAATTGGCTAGTCATCTCCCACATTCTTCCAGATGGTTCTGAAAAAGCAATTACACATATCTCCCAAACTCTAACCCCGACAAAGAGGAATTACGGACAAATTGAAAAGGAAGCACTGGATACTTATATCAAGTAAAAATAATTTATAAGCAATTTACACTCCTTACGGACCGAAAGCCATTGCTGTCAATATTTGGCTCCGTAAATAGTCTTCCACGGTGGACATTCATGTGAATGGATTATGACTACAATATCAGACACCAGAAAACGGTTGACTTCGGCCAAGCTGATAGACCATCTCACATCATCGCTTAAAACGAAGAAACAGTAGTTGTATCCGTGTCGATCGGAAGAGGTTTTCAGCACATCCTGCTGGATTCGATTCGAAAACACTGATAACGCCGAAGACCGTGATTTCGGATAAATAAACACAAATTTACGTCAGTCGACTTTAAGGAGTTCTAAGATCAACGATCAACCAAACACATCAGAACTCCTGCGTACCAACCTTGATCAAATGGACAGGCCGAAAGATTCGTCAATATGCTCAAGAGAGGTATACAAAAACGGAAGGAGATGGAAGCAATTTCGACCCCTCATTCCACGTTATGGGAAAAATATCCGGCCGAAATACTAACGGGTCGGAAAGTGAACACTATTCACAGGGCAATGCTGCCGGAAAAATCCTGCCAGATCGGAGACGCAATAAGAAGAGGGGTTTTGCTGTTTCCACACCCGTTTACGCTCGTGTTATCGACTAGATCACCATTGGATAGCTGTGATTTGTATAAACAAGCATGAGAGCATGATTCATGATATTGAGGTCGATAAGGACACATGAGTCCGCCAACATAATCAACTCCGACTAAGACCCCCAGAACCCACTTATGATAAGCATCACTTTTTTTCCATCCGTTACTTGATACGATCAGTGTTGTTCGTGTTCCCC
>CAADRB010000016.1:802520-829222 GCA_900708905.1 Hymenolepis diminuta | reverse complement strand
TTAAAATTTGTAATACTATTTTTATAAAAAAGTCCAATTTCGTAAGTTTTTTTTTCCTTAACAATATTTAAGTATTTTAAAATCATAAAAAGATTAAAACAATCATAAGATTATTTAACGAGAATATAAAATTAAAGTTTCGCACCGGTTTCAAGTCGATACATAGCGCAGAACACAAATGAGAACTGTTTTCCTGCGTGGGGTCTGCTGGACCCCGTGTGTCCTCAACGTTATTTTTTCGATGTGTGTCCTCAACGGGTTAATAAAGACACTCAATGCCACTTAAACAAGCTGATGAATAACAGTGAAGGAGATAAAATAGTGTGGAGAAAGGATTTGGAATTTTCACTTCTTTTCTTCTCAGTTTGGGAGAGCGTGTTGCTTTTTCAAAAGCGTTTTGAAGACAATTGTATTGAATCTCATTTTGATATGTGGCTTTTCAATTAGTTCCATCAATGAAATTGAGATTTGGAGGTCCATGTTGATCGTGGCACCCAAGGAATATTGACTCCGTTGAAGCTCTACTTTTCCTTCCGCAAAACTTCACGTACAGTTGGTAGCCTCGCACTTCACTGATTTCATCTGAATTCCCTTCGGATGGGAATTTAAGCATTCAGGGGCCGATTATTGGTACTACCGTATAAATTGCATGGTGAGTAATGTAGTAATCTCTAAGACGAAAACGGTCTAACCAGCCCGATTTATAAGCTATACATATCCATGTTCAATAAACTACCCAATTCTTGTCACTGATCATATTTTCATATACAAAACATGGTATATACATAAACGTTAAAATGAAGTAATCCAGATATTGACTAAGCATATAATTCAAAGTCTACGATTTTTCCTGTTTTTATTTGGCTTTTGAGAGGTAACAGTTGATGTCGATTTGGGCGCTGCATGGCCGGTTTCTTTAATGTGGCTGAAGAGCTTATTCTTCGAGGGAAAAACCTCATTGCATATCATACACAAATGCGATTGATTCGAAACTGAAATAAAACCGCTTGCTTACTAAAATTCAATACAATGCTAAAATATAAAAAAAACAACACTTACCAGCCTGAGGAGAAGACGCTTGCTGAGATCTAATATTAGATGAGAAGCCAACGATAGTGACTTTCTGTTCTTCTTCATCCTCCTGGATTTCGAGATTCACTGTTTGTTCTACGACCTCTGAATCCGCAGCTCGTTGTCGTCGCCGCCTTGGCTTTTTTGGCTTTGCTGCTTTTTCTTTAGGAGCCTGTTTCATTTCCGTTTCGAAATTCGAATGATCGACAGGTTCAATCGGGTTGTCTGAAAAAAGGCAAGACAAGTAGTTACTTCATGATTCTAATTTTAAAGTTTGATGTGTAGCAGAGCGGTATTAGGGCATCAGCGGGATGAAACTATTTCACATGTATAAGTAACCATACCCTTTTCATACACTTCATTTAAAAGGAATATGAAGCCTGTCAATTTATTAATCATCAGCAGAATTGTGGTGAACAATAACTAAATAAGTAATTATAAAAGTAAGAAGCAACGAGATCGAAGCACAACGGTATACATCCATTGATGTAATGGTCAACAGGAGGAGTAGCAGAATGCGGCCTTCTCACCTAAGCGGAGCAAGAATACCTCCCATTATTCAAATCAAATGTTGCTAATACCTCTACTAATTAGCCTGAAAGATTTAGTGACAAAAGAACGAATTCCGTTCACGACGATTTATGAATTCTATCCAGGATATAGGAATCATTCCATTGGGGAAAACCAGAAAATTAATAATGAGTTCTAAACATAATTTGCATTTGCGTAAACTCTAGGATGCGTCGGCTTGGCATGATTCACCTTGTAAATCCGCCATGTTCACAGATTCGACTCTCATCGGAGCACACACAATGAACGGAATGGCCACCCGCACTAGTTAAGTCTGGCTAATATAAGAGATGTCAGAATTCGAGTCCCTCATCAGGGACGTTCTATGATAGTCCTCTCCAACCAAGAGAGGCGTTGGATAACGTCTTCCTACATGGGCTTAGGAATTATTAATTATCACCAATATCAGATCGACAAAATTGACTAAATACCTTTCAAAAGTGAGGGATCAGGATTTTCTTCCGAAATAGCCTCTTCCAATAGTTCTTCTTCTTTGACGTCTCGTTGTTGTCTCCTTTGTGCTTTTCTAGCTTGTTTAGTCAGCTTCATCTCTTGTTTCGGCGTATAATTCACCTGAATATGGTCTTCGTTGACTTCAGTATTGTCTTCACTGTTGATTTCAGATGCTAAAATAAGATAAGAAATTAGATAATTGTGGCCAATATAGACTAATGTAGGGAGCGTGGTCTACTAAGGAACATTTTATAGACAAGGCAAGTAAATAAGACAGACACATTGTCTTAAAGAGTATGAATGATAGAAATATTGACTAGGAACCGGCCACCTTACCACAAAGGTCAATACTCTCTCTATTGACACGGACTAGGAAGATGTGTATATCTCAGCATGCTAGTCTCCCCATTGGTCCACGTTCTGCTTCCATTTTAGTCTGCCTGTTGGCAGGTTAGAGAGTTTTGCTTACTTCTGATTTCTTAGTTGCAACGTGTTCGGTGGCTTACACTATCTACTTTTGGTTATCAAAACTTGGCACGTGTACTAAGATGGTCACGACTAACACTTTAATTCGTTGCATTGATCAATCACCTCTGTACACTAGAGCCTACAAAAAATTGAAAGCCAACATTCAAGCCTCGGGTATCTAGGGGCAGCCTGAAACATTAGATCCATACATTTATTGCTCGGTCTATATTCTTAAGACTTTTTTAATCACTGTCAATGTCTACATTTCTTCATTTGAATTCCTCTTCCCAAAAAAAATAAGAAGATAAATGAGAATAGATTGATGGTGAAATCTTAAACATCCCATAATTCGTAATAATATGAGGCTCCCAGAACAGATTGAAGGTAGTAATGAATGTGAGAAAATAGATGAAACTTCTTTACTCACTCCTCAAATTAATAACTTCAAATTTATCTGTTGGACAACTATGATAAATGGACTATCATAATTAGTGAACTCTACAACGTTGGCACCATGGTAGATAATCTCTTCTACTTAGATATTACAAGGAAATAAATCAAAGAAATCAAGTAATTTAAATTAATAAGTCAATAAGCTCACTCAGTAAATAGGGGGCAGATAATCAAATTCCGACACTTGAGCATATACTCAAGAAGCACAGTTTGCAACCTGAACTCAAAAATTAAATATTGATAACGTGATTTTAAATTCTACTAGCACTCGACTTCCTTCCATATAGCCCATATAGAACCGTATCATGATCTCGAGTGTCTGTTAATATGCTTAGATTGACGATCCCCATTGCCAAGTAAACAAATTCCAACTTTGAATATACTGAGGTTCAGGTGCGTAGATCGTTAACAAAGCAGGACCTACCCTCCGATTCTTTAGGCATCTGTTCCTCTATCACAGCACTGAGCATTTCCACCTGTTTCTTATGTTTCTTCGAGGCCTCATGATTGAGTTTCGCCCCAATGCTTATAAAGATCTTATCACACCAAACACAATAGAGTTTCTGTGCCTCCTCCACGTCATCGTTATCATAATCTTCAACGGAAGAAGTGTTGCCATCAACAACACTATTATCATCACCATCAGCGGCTTCTAAGGAATCAGTCTCACTTCCATCGCTGAACCGAGCCTCAAGTCTATCGAGTTCTTTCTGAAAGTCAGATTCCCATTGAGAGCTTAAACCCCCTGTTGCCATTGTGCTCGCCCATTCCGCTTCTAGCTCGGCAATATTCCTAAAGAGTAAAAAAAGATACGATAAATGAAATTAATATCAATTTGAGTTGCCGGAATCATTACGCACTTTTTTCTGATTTTAGTAGCCTGTTCCCGAGTTTTCTCATGGACCTCCTTGGCAGCGGCCCTCACACGGTCCCGCTCAGCCTCCACACGCTTGTCCCGGCGTCGAACATGAGCTACCAGGGCACGAATCTCTTCATTTCGCTCCTTCTTTGCAGCATCCCGCAGTCGACGATTCTCCGCTTCAGCTGCACGTCTCTCCTACACAAAGGACGCAGTACAAAAGAACTTAAGGTAATACTTCACAAAGTGGCAACAAGACCATCAAAAAGCATTTCAAAAAAAACCCAACACTGTTAATAACCTGTGAACAAATACAGGCCCTTCTCCAACAACAAAGAAATTTTGATAAAAATTGATAGACACACTAACGGAGACGTGTCAATAATTTAGTCAGCCATAAATAATTTAAATCATCTCAGCGGCTGACATTATCCCTCAACAAATAGCAGTCTTTTATCATGGTGTTGAAAAATGTCTGCAGCCTCAGAAAATGATTCCAACAATATTCAAGATGAAATAAAAAGCGCCCCTAAGGAGAAAAATTCAACATTTTACTGCAGAAGCTGGATCTAATTAAATGAGAGATTCCCGTCAAAGAAATCAGCAGATATGCATTTAGTGATGCCACGAAATTGTTGCCAAACCGCTTTGCAGAAGAGACATCACTTTTCAGTGCAAGAATGACCAACCATTTAATTAAACCAGCCGGTTGAAACGCTTACTACGATTAAATTTGGAAGCCAAATGATAAAGAGTGAATATTAGGACCTTAAAAAGCAAATTATACTCCTTATGAGATAATGGACAACTCAATGCCTCTACAATACAAACAAAGCTTGGTAATGCTTTGAATTCATTATCATTACCTGCCTATTGTTGTTCCCCTCCACCATCGTCTTCATACTCTATTGGACTTGTTTGTCATTTCTCCTATTCAGGTGCTCGTTATGCCAAAGGAAAAAATAAAAATAAGGAGGCAACACTGCAATATTTATCTCAATACCAATACTATTAAATGAAGTACAAACTCACCTCAAGATTTCGATAGAGAAGAATTCCCGAAATATCCTGTATTAGAATCAGAATTTACTGATTGTAAATTCTACTCTCAGATATTTTGCTCTAAAAATTCCGATTACTAACTACACCAAGTATGAGTTCAAATTGCCAAAAGATTATGAAGGCATAGAGCCAAGGAAGGCATAATTCTTTCGCTGCCGTTATTTTATTCTTTGTCATCTATCTCCATCTCTCAAATGCATTAAAAAATATCATTTTCTAGTGCTCATCTTGGGGAGAAGAGTAGAATCATGGAGTCTACCCGGTGAGAAAATCCAATTCTACCACCCCCTTTTATTAGTCAGATTTAATCAGCGCGGTCGACCACTCCGCGCATTGGGTGTGTAAACATAAGTATCGAACAGTTTCACTTTGCATGTTAATCCATCTCTGTTCCACTCCTTCGTCATTTAAGGTGCTCAACTAAGAAATCAAAATCCGGAGTGATTTAAATTAAACGTATTCGATTCATTACCAGCGAACTTATTTCCACAGTGGAAGAACTAATAGTACAAATTAGTCCATTTAACGCATCAGTAGGATGTGATATTAGAATTCTTGACTAGTTATTTTGCTACATCATAAATTCAATAAAATTATCGATGTCAATATTATTATGTATTTAGTTGTGCCCTGATGGTGTAGTGATTGCAGTACTTGTCTGCAAAAGTAGAAGTCACAGGTCCAATGTTTATACACACACAATGAATGGAAAGTTAGCGAAATGGTTAAGTTTGAATAACAAAGGGAATTACAGAATTTGGTCGTCTCACTAGGGGACTCAATGATGCTATTCTCTAACCCAAGATGAGCGCTGAAAAACGCTTTTCAACGTAGGCTTGGGAGTTACCACAATAATCAATTGTCAAACTACTGCTAAATAAAACGAATATTAACTCTGGCTAGCTGCTTTTAACTCTTTGACCCCTCATTATATTTGTGACTCCAAACTTTAGCAGAAAATGGCTCCGCATTATTGCGAATTCACTTTATTCTGTGGCTGATAAAATTCTAGCACATTCAATGCAATTCGTTCCATTCCTGCTATTGATAACTTTGTTATGGTCGGCCCCTCGTATTTAAGTGTCAATACACTCGACTATAAGCAACAAATTACAATATTCTTCTAATTTGTAATTTTTGGGATTCTGAGTCTATAGCGGAAACATCTATATTGGTGTAAATCCTATCTAACGCTGATTCAAGTGTCCAAGGTATTAGACAGTCGACAGTGAGGTCTGGGAAAAGTAAATGCCTATCCCAAAGCCGCTTAACTAACAGCCCCAAAGTTGGAAGTACTGAATACAAGGATGAGACTGTTTCAAGGTCCCTGTTTGTCATATTTTTAACAGACAAATCATAAACAGAAGGGGACATATAGAACATATGCTGAGCCCTACATTGAGAACAGAATAGAAAAGGTATAACGAGAGACCGTCATAGATAGCAGGACATGAGTTATCGAACTTACAGTCATGATCTGATGTTGAATCAAATGAATTAATGGTCGAGGCAATGCAGACAGACTGATTTATCGCACCCCATATACACTGACCATATTTTGAACAAAGTTGCGGTAAGAAAACATGAAACTTTTTTTCACCAAGAACGAAGCCGCTGACGTAATGAATTTAATCACAAAGCAAATCGAAACACCAATAAAACTCACCACTCTTGAAGAAAGTCTCCGAGTGTCATATTTCTCAACCCACGAATAGGATTTTCCGGTTGAAAAACCCTCCCAATAAGCATAAAATAGTCGAACCACCGCTTCATAATCACTATCTGATTGGCCAAACGTTGGAAAAGACGTGTCCTCCTCATCACTATCTGCCTGATCAAACTTATCCGATGCTCGCCGTTCTTCGTCAGCTATGTCCTCAAAAACTTTTCGGAAGACGGTGTAAAAACCCTAAAAGGGAACATAATAATGCGAAAAACGAAATATTGAAACATACATTTGGGCCGTCATCAAAATCAGTAAAACAGGAACGTGCAAAGTATTTGAATACGTCTAAACGTTCCTCGGTGTAATCACCACCAACACTGTGCTGGCCACCACGAAGAATTTGGTCTCTATGACGATCATACCAAGCGCGTTCTTGAGTGTCTGATAAAACTCGATAGGCTTCTTGTAATTCTTGAAATTTTGAAGTTGCATCTGGTGCTGGATTTTTATCTGGATGGTAAATAAGAGAGAATTTGCGAAAGGCCTTTTTGATTTCATCGGTATCAGCTGTCTTCTCAACCCCTGTAAATATCAACTTGTAAAATGGGCAAAAAACAAACCTAAAAGATCGTAATAACAGCGCATTGTTATGATGAAGTAATATTAGTAAACTAAAGGCAATACTGATCACGTCGAGTCAGTACTGAGATGATGGGTTAAATCAGTTATCACGCTGAAAACATTCAAGGCAATGTATATCTCTGTTTTATTTAATAAAAGATGTAGTATATTTAATATTTAAAATAAATTTACCAAAACTCAATTTAACTTATTTTCTGGAAAATTAAAGGTCATATATGCGCAACATTTCAAAATGATTGCGATCACGTATAATTTGACTAATTAAGTTGTCAGTAATTAAATTATTTAAATATCCTAAATATCATCAGCAATCTATTTCTTTATATATTAAATTCGTATTTTCTTCTGCAGATTTCTAATTCCGGAATGTCACTCCAACAACAATCTATCAACATTTACTCTTTTATCAATGACACGGGGAAGGATAAATTAATCGTTTGATCGGCCAATGAAGAATAATGACACTTTTGTTTTTTATTTGTGTCGTTATTTTACGATCAAGTGAGTCTGAAATCTCGGTGTTATTCAAAACTGTATTGAAATAATAAAAGGTTAGTGGTAAAATAACTTCTATCAAATTCGAATAATACAAAGATTTAGCGTGGCTTTGAATTACGGCGATTAAATTAGTATGTTTTAAAGAAACAAAATATATATGTTTGTATGTATATGCATAAATATATATGTTTGTGTGTGAGTTCGTAGGTAAGGTAGTAACTTATATTTCCAAAAAGTTAGAAGAATTTAAGATTGTTAATGAAAAGATGTAAAGGGAAATTTGAATTTGTTTTCTGATGTCATCAGCGATATAGACAGCAGGTGTCAGTCAACACCTGGTGATCGAAAAATTTCAGACTCCTAAAGTGGCATGTAGGGGAGGTCCAGACGTTTGTGGGTATGCACAAATATACTTTCAAAAAGACCAATCACCATACAAAGACCTCAATGACCACACCTGACCGACGAATTATGACGAAAAGTTTGCATAAAAACTTCAATATATTAATCAGTAAATTCGGTTGGCTTTCCTGACAACCTCCGTACTGATCCAGTGACATGAAAGACTTGACTCTTCCTTCCTGTGAGGTTCGGGCTTCATAATGCCAGAATGTTGACACAGTATTAAATTAACTCATCAGCGTTATTCACAGAGAGGCTGGAGACAAAAAAATCACTTCGTCCAAGCTATAAAATAACTCGCTGCCATTGCAATTCATACAGTAAAAATGAGATGACAGAGAGATGATTCCGATGAAGGGGTTGGCGTTCTTCGATTCCGTAAAGTAAATCGATGATGAGACACATAATGCAGTGAATATTTCATGTCTCACTGTACGAGAGATCTGGCACATCTTGACAAAATGGCAACAAATCCATCTTCTATTTCTTCGGCGAGTGAAAATGTTGAGCAACAGAATTAGAAAGTTAATGGGCGAGTTAAAGTTCTCTGACATACATCTATTCACTTATGTGCCGAATCAGACTGTTCGTCCATGATTCTGTTAGCCGTAACTCAAAATGGTATCCTCAATGATTCATTTCTTAGCCTACACATTTTCAATAGATCAAATCGAAACCGGATAGCCAAAAGCAGAAAGTTATGAACAATTTCGAGATCGTCTATCAGTAAGTCCCGGTAAAAGTCAGAGGTTTTATTTTTTAACAGAATTGTCTCGAATTCGGCTTATCAGTAGTAAAAATATAAAAAATTAGCTCACATCGTGTGCAAAAATACCCAAATGTCAGTCGTCATGGAGAGACATCGACGACAAGATATAACTGAAGTCTTACGAAGAAATGTTTGCATAAAGACGAAAATTTGATTATTTATAAATTGGGATGGCCTCCAACCCAAATCTGTACTGATCTGTTGACATGAATGACTTGAATTTATTCGCCTTATTCTATACAATCGGTATATTCATCCTATTTCATCCTATTCATTCAATGAATGTATTCATAATATCATCGTCGTCGCCATCACATTAAAGAGGCGTTCGTTTGGCTCAAACAGAAAGATTTTCGTCAGAAAAAAGTGTAAATTTTGATTGGAGAATTTATTCAAATCTCTCCAAATATGATACATGAAGATGTTTTGAGATAATTAAAATCCCTCGTTTCATTTTCACAAAATATTTGCAAACTTCTGAGCAATTTAATTTCGGGTTATTTCGTAGAAAAATAATTAAAAACAAAAATTCTTCATAATTTGATTGGTTAAATGCGTTGATTTCACGGTCAGTAGGTGTTAAGAAAGAGGGCTTTTAAAATATATTTTCGGTGTTGTGCAACTTTTGGTGTTTGCTTAATTTTGTATTTTAAGTTTTAGCAATTTTCGGTCTTTCTGTTTTTGATTTAATCGTATGATTTATTTGTTTAGATATTGGAAGATGACGACTGACATCGAGGGTGATATTCCTCAAATTCCTGAACAACATTACGAACGTATGCATTTTCTCATTTTGCCTAACAGTTAATGCTATTTTAGATCTAGACCACACCGCTGATGTCCAGTAAGGCCTAATTCGTTAACCAATATATCTTTAAATAACTTAGAATTCATGCATGGGGCAAAGATATAAGAGAAGCTTTTGAACAGGTTCGTACTTAGGTTTTTTTTCTAACTTCTTTAGGCTGCAATGGGCATGTTTTCTTACATGACTACGGACTACAATTCAGTTGATATAAAACAAACTTATGAAATTGAGGCAGAAGGATCCGATATGGAGAACCTCTTGTTTCGTTTTCTTGATGAATGGCTTTTCGCATTTTCTGCTGATGATTTCTTTTTCCCCAGGGTAAAACTTCTTTGTTTATTAATGAATGAACCACATTTTAGATAATTAAAATAACAGATTTTGATAAAAATAACTTCCGAATTAAGTCTGTGGGGTAGGTTTTGTCCCTTATTCATATATTTATTTTAGTTATGGGGAGCCCTTCAATTTGAATAAGCATCCCCAGGGGACGGAAGTTAAAGCAATAACTTACTCCAACATGCAAATTTACGACAAGGACAATAAACATGAAGTCTTTGTCATTGTTGATATATAATGTGGTATATGTTTTATGAATTGATTTTGTATTAAAGTTATATCTTTTGATTTGGTTTTTTTTTTGTTTGACGTTTGTTTGTTTTACCTGATGACGATGCATTTTCATTGTCACCAGTTTAAGATAGTATTGCTAAGTTGACGTTTTTTAACGTCCTATTACTGATGACTGAAAGAAATTATCCGCTTAGATGAAATAATCTACATGAAAATGATAAGAATTTCTCACATTTGTATCATTAACTGTTCCTCTAAATCCTATATCAACCGGTTTCTGTACAATTTTTCCCTTACAGCTTTCCCTTTTATTTACAGAACAGACGTCCCTGTTTTTAGGATATTTTTGCCACAGTGGATTTAAATGGTTTATATTTGGGCGGATCAGCTCTTTTGGTTAATTCTCTTCCTAGCAGTCCCAATTACTTCTTAATGATTCGCGCCCCCTATCCGTTTATACCTGCGTACTTGTTCTCCTCTTCCTCTTATTAGTCTATTGGTGGGGAAATGCCTACATTCAATTACCAAGATATCGTTATTGTAGATAATAAGGCCACTTAATAGTTTTCATTGCTTAAATCCGCCAAGAACACAAAAAACAATAAATTCAAGCGACCGTTCTTTCATTTAAAATTATTTACTTGTATGAATTGGAATCAGTGGAGATTTATTGGCCAATAATACAAAATTTATACATTCCATTCCCGGGTACGACCGTAAAAATCATTGAGTCTTCCATATTTCCACAAGGCGTGTAGTTTACTTTGCAATATTCAAAATTCTTGATTTGATTTCTGGTTGTATAGGATTCGGGCAAACTGATTTAATTCCGTGATTGGTTTTTCCATCGCGATTTACTTTTATCTCGGGAAGATAAGATTAGTAACGATTTTTCAACGCAACAGTATTCACTAGAGTACACTGAATTGAAGTACCTTCTAGCATGTTTACTGGAAAATCGCATTTTATAGCATTCCAGTTTACTAGTAACCAACAGATGTGAGCTGATGGGTTTCGAACCCACGAACATTAATTTGACAGATGCTTTATTTCCAATCAGTTCGCAAGATCTCATTACAGACTTGAAGTAGCTCCAATTATTGTAAACTGTTCCCAACTCAGTGCCCAGTCAAACGTGTTTCTGCAGGACTCCTCGACGGCCTGATCCACGCTTTGTGTTAACCACAAAGAAATAACCATTTTGTCTTTCTCCCTTCGAGATGGGCATCTCCAATGACATCATTAAATACGCCTCCATCTTCTCCCATTACGGTTCACTAAAGGGGTGATGGTTTAGTCAGAATCCACTAAAAATAGGCTAAATTCTAATGCAACCATCTTTCATGTCTCAAATGCAAAGAAGGGAAATTTTTCCCATTACTCATTCTGAAACTTCCGATTAGAAGCTCACATTCCACTATCTCTACCCCACTTGATCTGCTTTACTCAGTAGTAACTTGCCATGTCTTTCCTTGAATGGGTGCTGATGGGCAGTTTTCAAGCTAATTTAGGAATGTGTTTTCCAGCGCTCATCTTGGTTAGAGGTGTAACATCATCGAGTCTCGGATTCTATTATCCACTTGATATGACAGACTTAACTAATGCGACTGGGCATTCAACTCATTACTACATGTACATCGAACCCTTAACTTCCGACTTTACAGACCACGACGGCACCAGACGCACTGACAAGGACGCATGGACATGTACCGATGAGTATTGATCCCGTGAATTCCAACGTGAGAGACACGCACGTTGACCACTGTGCCACCGATAGAGCCATCAATTACCAGCGTCATTTCATCTTACAACTGGCATGCAAAGCAAAGTAAAAATCAAATAAAAAGAAGCGCAAATAATCGGGATATATTTCACTCCCACTCTCAAGAATTAGCAAAATCTATACGCATGGAGCCCGTAGAATTAACAAGACCTCTCCATTCAGTGACAAGTTTAAGGGCATACTTAGAGAGAATGGTCGATGCTGCACCCAAGGTGGTAACAATCCTACCATCTTCCACACTGTAGCTGGACGACGGGAGCATAGAAGCGAGTTGATGGGAATAGGGAAGCATAATAACAGTTGTATCTACAGGAACAGAAAATGAGAAAGAACTGATGGAACTGTCTTCCGCAAACCGAGTATACTTTTGAGCATCGAGAAGACGTCTACAGCGTTCAATGGGAACCCAATTGTTTGTCTCCGGACAAACTAAGTAGGATGGAGAAAAGGCCCCCTTGTAGCGCATTTTTACACAGGAGTGAATATAGTAACCCATGTAGTATTGATTGAAATCAGCATACGCCGGAACCGTCCGACCATAAGACCGATGAAGATGGCGAATAAAAGCGATTTCACTGAAAGAAAATAGAGATGCTGAGTAACGTCAGAAGAAAAGATACAAAGTAAAGTGTTCAAAAGGGTCAACAGTGCCACGGCATACGACAAGGATGTCCTTGAGCAGCACTAATCCAAAGTAAAGAAAATTTTACAATCTAACGATCGTCTCAAAGACTAACAGAAAGCATCACTCTTTTTCAAATCAGAGGAGAGTTGAGATGGACTAGTGGTGTACTGGATGATCACAGGAGAGATGGGGAAAGAAGGGATAGTTAAATTACGCGTCTAAGGTGCGTGGAGGAGTGGAATTGCGGGAAAAGGCTAAATAATCCACGCTTATCTTCTTTATGAGTCACTATGTGGCTGAGGAGATCTGCAGTTCACAGTAATAAGCCTGGGATGGCTAAATTCACATCATATTCCAGTCTCAGTCCGAACACGTCTATTGTTGGTAGGCAAAAGGAGGACTATCAATGCATCAGAAGTCTGTTAGCCATAGCTTTAATGGACAAGTCATTAACAGCGGCATAGTCAGTATCCTAAATTTAAGACAGAACATATACAACTTATCAACTCAAGAGACCACCACCAAATATAATGAGTGACACCCCAGGATTATTAATTAAATGTAGCTAGCAGTATTGGGAAAAGTTCAGAAAATAGACTACGCATGCTGTTATTTAGTGGATTTTCTCAGTAATGGTAGCAAGGTTAACTTGAGGGAAGTTTACTAAGTTTACTACTCAAGTAATCATCTAACTAGAAGACTGGAAAAAAAGAGGGAAAGCATATCGTTTTTGGGTGGTAAGAGACAGAAACAAGGTAAGACAAGGCATATGACGATAAACAACCAACATATTGATCATAAATACAACGAAGTTGCCATTTCAAAACATTACTTTTCATAAAGTCAATAAACAGACTAAAATGTACCTAAAAAATAGTGTAAAATCTCGCTAGCTTATGCCAACTAACAACTCCGCAGCACTAACAATGGCTTATAATATCCAAAAACGTCAAATTCAGTTGAGAATGTTTGGAAAAATATTTTCTATTTGGAAATATAAGTAATAGCTCTACCCTCAGAGTGTCTATATCAATCTTAGTTATAGAGAACTCCTCAACCCATTAAGGTAAGCATTCAACAAACTTGACTTGGATAGAAAGAATGTATACCGCAAACGGTCTTACGTGAGATCCACATTTTTATGCCCTTCCTGTTGACCAGAATTAGCTAATGCTGTTGGTCATCTGCATCACTGGATGTTTACCTGTCAGCATCGATCCCGTGACCTCTAGTTTTGATAACGTGCAAGCTGACTACTGCACCACACCACTGTAAACTTCAAAAACCATACCAACACTTGTTTTCACTTGGCCTGCAAAATAAGCTTCCGTAGTTCTTTTAAGGCAATTCCGCTTATCGCCTCTGTCTTCTTCCACTTTGGTTTGTAGGAAGACTATCCCCATCCAAAAAGAAGTTTAACTCATTTCCCAACTTTAATTTGTGTGATTTGGAAATTTAAAAAAAGGTTATTTATCCAAAAAGATACTTCCAATAGTTGGCTCAATTTTAAGAGGCGGAAACGTACCGTAGGGCAGAATAAGTTCCAAGGTGAAGAAAAGTATATTCAGGATCATAAAACAGATATACAGACGAGAGACAACCAGGAACCAAATCTATAACTCCAACCGCGATCAGTTTGTTTCCATCTAACCAATACTGCTGATGATATGATCCAAATTGTGGTGCTCCAGCCGACTCTGCTTGTTTATCATGTTCGCTCTATTAAATTTACCAAAGACAATATTAATCCCAAAACCAACATACAATCAGAGGTGATGAAACCAGAAATCTTGTAAAGTCTTTCTGAGTAATACCACCCGGAGTATCCTTGTGAATGTTAGCTTGGTAGGATTTGTACAACTCAAACTCTTGCTGGAATGTCCTCCTGAACTCGTTAGATTGCGGCGAACTTCTGCAAAGTCTGATCTAATTTCCGAAATGAGAAAAGAAAAAGCTATCTTACATCAATGAAATGAGCTCCACCTTCTTGAGGTGTGCTTGAATCTAATAAATCCTCGAGTTCTTTCGGCTTATTCTTTTCAAGGCGCTTCTTCCTGCGTAGAAGATATTCACTGAAGACTTGCTCATATGGAATACCAAGGGTTTGAGCTCGCCTTTTCATCCGATCTTGTAGAGCTTGCCATCTTTTCTTACGTGCTGATCCCGATCTTTCTGTATTTTTCATAGGACCATCGGGTAAAGTAGAAATTTCTGAGTCACCAGAAGCTAAAGAGCCAACATTTAGTTGATACTTCAGAGGGTCAAACGAGTTTTCGGGACAATCTCCACGACAATCCGTAAAAGTAGTAGCTGCTGCTTTACCAGCATTTTTTGGCTTTTCATCGGTGAATAAAAATTTGTTGACAGTACGCAGCACTCTCTTCTGAGCTTTAGATATTCGAAAATTTTCGGTGTCACAACGGATTGTATAAGAAGGACAACATGTCTGACGATTATCAGGCTTGTACGTTAGAGAGCCACATCTAAAATTCTTAAATAATTGGTGGATTTACGCCTACCTACGCCACCCGCAATCCATTAAGATTTTGTAATCACTGACAAGAAGCTTTTTAGTAGAAATGTCTAAAAGATCTATACAGGAAATTCAACTTACACCATGTACTTTTACCACCTGAGCCTTTACAATAACCACAATGGCCGTCAGAAGATTTGCCATATAATTGCACTGGCGAAAACATGACTTAGGATTTATTCTGTATGAAGAAGTTTGAATTATAAATTCGCTCAATCAATGCAAGATCAACTTCCTTGCGGCATATGATTCGCTACAAAGTACATCCTCGCATTAAGCGCTCAATGATTCGATAAATGTCCTTGATAAAAAAAATGTTTATAGATGTCACATTGGCACCGTTTCAAGAATTAATCTGTCAACTAAAGATTATTTTTTATTCACTCGGCTAGCCCACCTTCGATATAAAATCTTTTGTGTTATTAAATTAAAATTGTATTAAGCGCACGAACTTTAGGTATATTAGGATAACCGTAAAATGCTAATGAAATGGCCAAGTTTTCCCTCAATATCTAATTACGAAAATCTAAATAAAAACAAAGCTGGAATCGCATTTGTTAATCAGACGGTTTTAAAATTATTGTTCTTCGCGTATTTCTTAGACTTAATATGTCCTCTAAAGTGTAAAGATCAGAATTATCACTAACATACTGAATCACCTCAAATGATGAAAAACTCTTTGCTGTCCACTTTCATTGAAGTCGTGTCCATAAAACTGCTACAGGCGCTCTCTAATATTTCCTATTTCATATATATAGATAATAACTTGAAAGTAAATTTAAGTGGTAGCATAATTTCACAACCTTTGAAGATTTATAGGCACGACCTCAGGGCTGTTTTATGTTTAAAAATTACGTTTGAAAACTTTAATTTTTAATTTCTGTTTTTTTTTTGGAATATGTTATCACTCCAAACTTATTCAAGATATTTAGCATCATTTTAACTTATTATCACAAAATACTGTTGGAATCATTACATCCTAGAATACCCCATTTTAGAAACAGTTTACAAAGGTTACGAGAAACAAACGTTTGAGCTTGGAAGGCCCGATCCCAGCTTGACAAACCACTTAAATGATAGCCGCGAAAGTGTCCGAGCTATTTTTTATGAATAGGAAGGAGTGGGATGAGGGGTAGAGCGAGAAGGATAAATCAGTTAAGCATTTTTGCATGGATAGAGTGGACAGAAGTACTTATGAGGAGATATATATGCACAGAGGATAAAATGGCATAAAAATCGGTTCCGGTCGTGTATCAGTACACCAAAAATAATGATTTCAAAAAATTACAAAATGAAATCCTTAAAGTGGATTTTTTAATCAGCTTGTTGTGAGAACGTGATTGTAAGAATTTATCACTGAACTAATATCATACGCCATTTGCTATGGCCAGCAGATATCTTTCATAACCCAACGATTAGAAATGATTGACTGGCGATAAGATCTCCACTGTTGTGTCCACAGGTGGTCCCACTGTGTGTTTGCGTGTTTGCACATAGATACCTAAACAGATGTCGATCATCACGTCGAGACACCGACAACGAGACATGACTGACGTCCAACGAAGAAATGATTTGTATATATACCTAATTTACTAATTAATAAATTGGGAGTGGCCTGCCAGTCACCGAGCTGATCTGACGACAGGAGTGACTTGACTTATTCCATCTCCTGGATCGATATAACTCTCTCAACGTTAAAACACCATTTAAATGAATGATATACATGCATTACTGCTAATGCAGATTCTATTATTATTGTGGTTTTGATCTTAATTGCCTAAATCTAAGTTCAAGTACATATTCAGTACTCCTTATTTTTTGTTAATTAATAACAATAACATTATTTTAGATAATGCTAACAGTTAAATCTGAGTAATGCGTAAGAGTTTCCATTTTAAATTTCGTTTCAAGAAATTTTTCAATTAGTGAAAGGCACTTTATTTCAATATTTTGCTATAGTTTATAAAAAAAGAATCCTTTTATCCGGGAAGAATTTTTAAAAAATAAATTTTAATGTTCTTCCTGAAATTCACAATTAATTACATCACACGAGCATATTATTAACTGTCACAATATGGTTGACAGTGGGAGTTAGCGGAATAGTGAGCGGTCTACCTTTACAGGGAAGAGTCCATCAATTTGTAGTCATCAATATAAGATGGAGAAATTTGCAAAGCCATCGCACCCTCATGCTTCAATAAACAACGCCACAGTAAAACGGGAAAGAGCTGAAAATTTTTGCTCGAATATATTTTCTGAGCAAGAATATGGGAAGCGGCCGCATTTTGGATGGAAAACGGAAACTACGAAATTGTACTATGCGACGGCTAGATAACTGGGACAAAGTCGATAAGCGACTCACTGGAAGAAGCTCAATCGGCGGTAGGTAAGAACTGAGAAAAATGGATAGGTAATTAAGACGGGAGGAGCGAATAGCAGTTGAAACAAATTGGAACTAAGTATACTGAAGTTAGTAAACCAGAATAAATCAATAACCAATTGACGTTAAAATAACTGTTATGATCTACTCTCCTCTGTAGGATGCCGAAACCGACTCTTAGATTCCCTAGAACATTGCACTAGTTACAAACACGACCCGACAACACCACTATGCAGAACGACCCAAACCACCATATCAAAATAGGGCGCAGCTGTCGTATCGATAGGTCGATTTATATTATGCGCCAGTAAATGAAAGAAGCAGGAACTGAAAAGTGGAAAATAAAGATTCACATATACAAGAATTATTTTGGGAAAAATATTATTTTCATATATTAACAACGGACAAAGTCACTTTTACCTCCCTAGGCTTCTAGAATAGCAGAGTGCAAAAACCAAGACCAACTGGTTTCTTTCTGTCCTGTCCTAAACCAACAGATATGACATGTCCGACTATGTGAAAGTCCATCCTCCCTCCCTCCACTCTGATCCCCCGTGAGATATCTTTATTCAATTCAATTGCTCCATCTAAGTGTTCAGTGCAAACACCCGCCTTATCAACAATACAGGTTCATATATATATATATGGAATATTTTCATAATTAAAACTAGCTCTTAACTGTAGAGAGGTCTTCTTCTTGACTTCCTTATCTCTGCTAGTTCCAGTCAAAATTGTAATAATACTGGGGATCTATCGGACCCCATCCATCGAATAGATGGAATAAGTCAAGTCACCCATGTCGCCAGATCAGCTCGGAGGTGGCAGGCAAGCCACCCCAGTTTATTAATCAGTAAATTAGGCTTATATACACAAAACCTCTCTTTGTTAGACGTCAGTCATGTCTCGTTGTCGGTGTCTCGACGTGATGATCGACATCTGTTTAGGTATCTATGTGCAAACACGCAAACACACAGTGGGACCACCTGTGGACACAACAGTGGAGATCTTATCGCCAGTCAATCATTTCTAATCGTTGGGTTATGAAAGATATCTGCTGGCTATAGCAATAACATATACTCTACCGCGTCCAGGAGATATAATACTATCTTTTTTCTCAATTGGTTAAAATATTCTAGAGTTGAAACCGTATCCTCTCATAACCACCGGACTCCAAAGAGAAATAATGATGTTTCTGCAGGACCACGGGAATGTTAAATAATTCTCAGATATGATAAAAATTCGTATGAGGTAGAAATTGGACTCAGAAATATATAAAAGTCAACATTACTGTCAATAAAAATGAATGATTAGAAACCTGAAAACTAAAATCTTTTGAAGTACCTTTCCATTTCTAGGGATATTCTCGGCTGGAGGTGCTGAATGAAAATTTTCTAGATCGCTTTTACATACCCCGTAAACTAACTTAAACACGTTTGATCTGAAAATGCATTCCACATGCTCTAATACTGTTATTACCTCTATCATTTTCGTTTGAATTTTGTCAAACTTTTATTTCTGATGTCTTCAAATGGATCTTACTTCAAGATTTAAATTGGGCCTCGACTAATCCGATAACAGAAGTCAAAATCTCACACTAGCTCCACCAATCTGGTAATAAAACTAGGTTATCGGGCCAAGCAGAAATGTTACAATGAATTAAAGCATTCTTTTATATATCATTAAACCATGTTCATAAATTCTGTTTAAAATCCACCTTATGAATACGATGATGAGGTAAACCAAATAGAAAAATTCCTAAATAAGATGACTGAAAGTAATATTTCTAATCTGAAAATGTCAAAATATGTTCATATAAGTGCATTGTTAGAAAAAAATGTATTTTTAAAATCGGTGACTCGAGCTCAACAAGTGGCAGCACTTTCTTCTCCAAGAGAAATCTTTGGTGCGAGGCGTATAGATGTTGACGCTATTTCGTCATTTAATTATGTGAATGATGAAACGTAATATAAAGCATTGTAGAAGACATATGTACTTAGTGAAATAAAGGATAGTATAAATTAATATGTGTTAGATTTATTAACAGACGCTCGCAGAACTATGATGTGCGAGGAGTTAGTTTAGCCTTCGCCTTTGGATCGCTATGAAAAGTCTCACTAGCTCTTTTACCGTAAAACCTATTTCGGGTCATCGAGTAGGGTGAACTAGAAAGAAAAACTAAGATCACCCGACCAAGACGCCCAGAACAACTTTACCTTAACCGGTATATCATGGGTGAAACACTGCACAAGGTCTATTTTCGATTCTCGCATCAAGAAATTCGTCTAGAAACACTGAAATCTACGATTGCAAATAGTGTGCTGACACTTGCAGAGAAGAAGCTGTTTTGAACTATAGAAGATATTACTGTTCCACAACCAAACGATCAGCAACGCCATTTATCGGAATGACATCCACAATATTGATACTAAGCACAATACCAGTCAATCTTTGAGGTATTTTTATGGTTTGGAAAGATTACTAGAAACTTTTTGTCTCGTCTTAACTTTTGTCTTCAACCGATCTTCACTAGGACAAGAGGATTGTGTGAGAAAACAAGGCATTGGTGGGCTGGATTTGTTAGAAGAGGACTAAGAACCACGAGTATGCATGTGTGTGTGTATGGATATCTGAGTAATGGACTAAAAAGCAGATCAAATGCGTATGTGGAAGTTTTTATATACGGTGATAGTCTGGAAACAAAGAGCTGGGGGTATGGACTGAGATTTGACAGCAGTAGCATTTCTAACGCGTTGTGGGAAAGTCAAATTCGATCGATAGGGAGATGGTGGAGTAGAGCCTTGGAAGCAGTAATATTCAACATCGCATTGTAAAGGCGTCAGCTCAGATCGATCGTCAGGCTCGACTATTCTCTGAATCAACATAATTATCAGCATACATCCTACGATCAGAGCTGAGTAGTGTCGGAATGAAAAGCTTTCGAACCCCATGGGCCAAATATCGTTTCTCTCTTCATAAAATTAAAACATGAAAGCAATACACGCGGTTGTCTAAATAGTGGAATGCATATTCACGTTCATGTTGAATAAACTCCAATGACCTCTTCTAGGAATTTAGCCATGTCAGCTAGTTGCATGACGTAGCAACTTGGCTGTGAGCTGATAAGCTGTATTGAAGCTGCTTGATCTACCATCCAAATTAAATAAATTAGCAAGAATTGTCTCCAGGAATCCAGGGATTACTGTCAAAAATTAAAACCACTGAGCATTAGAATATGAAGCAGCGTATTATACTCAACAACTAAAAATGAATCTGATCTCTGATAATATCCGATTGTTCATTCTCCTCCATTCCTCACTGTTTGGATTGACAAAATTGTAAAATCATTACTGTTGCCTCAGGTAGTAAAAATGGAAATTAAGTTATTTAAATATCGGCTAAGTTGAGGAAGTAAAGTTAAGATTATTTCATTTCGTAAAGCTTGACATATTTTAATTGGTAAATATGTAATTGCATAACGTTTTCGAATTGATCTTCATCTCAGTTATTCAAACATCACAATTATGATTATATATATATATATATATATACATATCAATTAAAAAAGAATATAAGAGTCCTTTATCGATAGAAAGAGATGAGAATACTTCTTTGGCGATTTTCAGGAAGATTACAATGGAAAATCTGTACAACAGTATAAATTTATAGTTTGGTACGCAAAATTATTACATGTAATTGTGGGTAATTCTAAAATGCACACTAGTATCGCCAGTAGTGCTACAAAAAATCCACAATTTTTAATTTTGAAGTTAACTGAAATCGGTTAAAATAAAGTCCGACAGGTGATAAAGGGAAAGGAATCGAAAAAATACAGAGAGCAGCGTAGATGATAAAAACCTCAAAGAGTCTTACTTCATTTGATTTTGTACTCGGACAGTACAAAATTTATTTACTGAATAGTTCACGCACCGAAATTCGAACTCGATGATTCATCTCCTGGATTGAAGCAAATTCTTTTCTGCGATGTCCAGTGCTTGTTGACCAGTATTTTTAAACCTGACATTCCTCCAAAGGTGAAATCAAAATGATCTCACATGATATCCTGCAGTTTACAGTCTTAACAGAGTAGAGAGATGAGAGGTAAAATTTCAAATCAAAGTTTTAATTTACCTTAATTGAATCGGTTACCTTCAGAATAAGGTATAGATGTCAATTTTCTGTTTATTAGAATTTATTTTTTGAGTAGCATTAACCCATTCTTACTATCTCAACCTCGCACTAACCGTACGTAGGAGTGAAGACCAAAGATTTGGGAAAATCACCCTATATTAATACTAATGCAGCTTTGTCCAGGCAAAAAAATTTAGAAATCTGACCATTCAGACAATATTTCAGGGATAACAGATCTAAGTGCTTCCCTTAGGCCTTTGATATATTTTCATCCTTTAGACCCATGAACTTGAGATATTTAATATCATTAAGTTTTAAAATTGACTTGAATCGCAAAATTCTTTAAGGGTAACAGTCTCATTGATAGGAAGATGATACAATGCTTTTTCGCTTATCAGAAGTGTGATACGAATATCACGTCACTTCCGCGTCATAAATATGGGAGGTCAGGGCGTGGGAAAGTCAACCGCCATTCATTGATTGGTCCATTGTCTGATCAATCATTTTCTGATACATCGCTTAACGAAGACCAATGGTTGGTTCATTCTTCTCTAGCTAATCTCTGTCGGGGCAAACCCAATGCCAAGGGTATGATTAGAAACTAATTTACACTAATAAATGCCTAGTTATCAGACCACTCTTTTCTGGTTTTTTCCCTCGGGTCTAAGTAAGCATATATAACTCTATAACACGGGACTGATCACACGTTACAATATTTTTGGCCACCCGTTGTAACACTAATGAAAGATACTTTGTATTCAGTTTTTCGATCCTAAATTTCGCGGCTCAAAAATAGAACATCTATACTTCTGGAACTATGCTTAATTTATAATACTTGATGGTACATATGAGGTCACAGAGGGAAGGGGAGTGCGTTCAGATATAAAATAATTTTGCTTTTTACAAAGTCGGCAGAGAGCAGTACCTCTTAGTCAAGAGCAGTATCAAATTGAATAGGAAATCACGATCTTGATAAGCCCAAACCAACTTAAATCTTCGCAGTTTTAACTTTTTTACGTTGAGATTGTGTTGTTTTATTAGGATTTTCAATCTAGTAAGCCATGCAATCACTTCATGTTCGATATATAAATTAATTAGAGAGCTTATATGTACTCGACAAAGTCAAAATTGGCAAAAGATTTTCTTGATTTCATTTTGACATGAAGTGTCAAACGCAAAGAGCAACGATATCGTGATGATATGTCGTGGTAGAGCAACTCCTTTAACTCAACGCTCACGTTATTTCTCCCTCCTGAATTATTGCCAACATGTGACAGACCACTCGAAACGCCGTGAGTTCACTCATATCCCTCGTGAACCAGAGAATTGGAAATGATTTTAATTTTAAGGCCATTTCTATTTCTCACACTGTGAAGCCTAACATCAAAGATATTCGAAATGTAATATGAAGAAAAGAAAGCAAGGATTTTGATCTATCGAGTAGATTAATAAGCACTAAATGCCAAAAAACTCTTACCTCCAATCTAGGCATTAAAGGAGACACTTAGCTATCTTTGAGAGACTTTTGAGTTGAAAAATATATTCTATTTTTAGAGTTGAAGATGGATGAACTTAAAGTAGTTCTAACCTCAAATTAATCTTATTAAGGCGATGTACAAAAGCCTTCAAAAAGTGAGATGACAAAAAGTCAAGTAGGACCACATGTATATTGGACAATCGGAAGAAAAAAAGAAGAGAAAGGAGTAGAAGGGGTAAATGGGAGGAAGAGAGAAGCATCAGTACTAAGCTACGGCAATCCAGATTGTGAGGCGCAGACGAAATGAGGTACGATAAGGCAGTTGACCGATTTCCAGTTCTTTGTTCATTGATAGTTAACGGAAAGGTATGAATCATTGAGCTGAAATGGTCAATGAGTCAGGGTACGCAAGCATTATAAATTAACGAAAACTCGAAAAATACCAACAATTTGATCAGATTAGTGAACAGGAGAGCATTCTATTCCCACTACTCACTTCTCAATTTCAAGACATTAAAATCCCCGCATGCACTCGTTCATCAAGTATAAAATATGCCCGTTCCATGATTATTTTATATTGCTTCAATGCATGTGAGTTGTTATTCTTGAACAATATATGAAGGTTCCAAATCTTAAGCACTAGTAATGTTCATGACAAAGATAGAGAAAAGAATTTGAATTCTTATATATGGCTAGAAATCGCCTTTAAGTGAACATACCAATCTATCATTAAAATTATTTGTCGATCACATTTGCTCATAGAAATTTAATCTGCTGAATAATATGTAAGGTCATTTTGTCTTCTCAACCGTTTGAAAAGAACGAATTGAAGTTACAAGACCAACCATCATGATTGAAAAATGATCAATAAGCGTTGGACATTGTTGATAAGTCTTTTATGCAATCCAGGGGATGAATCATGGGATTTGGAGCTCAGAACTTTAGCTACTCATTAGGTGAATATTGTAAAAACCGATTGCAAAATTCAAATGAGGACTCTTTTAATATCTTGAAGGATGACTCTGTGCATTTTCAAAATTATTCTTGAATCACATTCTCTGTGACATTACGTTAGTTTTCGTCCACGAAGCCACAGTGATGTCTTTACGTCGCTATGATTGAAACGCCCATCTGTCATATCTAGACGAGTTTATCCATTCTCCTTTTTTCTATAACTGTCCTGTTTCTTTTAAAAATACACCTACTCTACTACCCTCACGCGCATCTTGCCTAAGTGACTCAAATAAACTGTCTTTGCATTTCCACCCGTATACACAAAGCAGACCCACACTTGCCATTTATGTTGATCTCGGTTCTTGTTGGTCCAACAATCTTTTCAATTCCCTCCCCCCTAACATTTGTTGGTCTTTCCATTTATCTATTTCAGTTGCTTCCCATAAATAAAAATTTTAATTCTTTGTATTACTCTGACCTATTATTATTATTATTATAGTGATAAGCGGAAAGATGACACCATTGAAAATTGTCCGAACAAGATGACTAATTAATCGTTTATTTTAATACAAAATGAACCGGGAACGATTAGGAGGTACTACATTTGAAATATTCAATAACCAATGTTAGATTGAATGGAAAAGGGTAAACTAAAAGTCCGGCGATGGCATTTTGATAGAAAGCTATCAAAAATACCTGTTAAAAATCATGTATTTTTAGATATAACTAACTGCGCAGATTAGCACCGATCAAAAGCAAATTAGGATGCGGGTTTCTCTTCAAGAAAGCTGAGGATTATTCATGTTCTCTTCAAAGTTTAACGAAGTGTTTTTGCTTGTTAAAGAAAGATTATAGCCCAGAGTTCATCTTAGGCCGAATTATAACATTTATTTAAATATACAGTAAACGAATAGCGTAACAGTATTTACACTAAAAAAATGAGATTGGATAAGTGTATGGGATAATGGAAGAGGGCCAACATTATGGAATCGTAACTAAGGTAATCTGTCGCTTGAAGTGGAAAAAAAAACAGGCTGTGGGCGCGAGATCTGGTCACCATGGTCGCTTGCATTTGTAGAGGTCTCTAGAACAAAGCTCATCTGTGGATGGCTGATCTCAAGTATTAATTCTGATTAGTAAGAGCAGTGGTGGAAAGCTAATTCCCATAAGAGCAGCTCCAGAATTACTTCCCTCTATCCAAGTAAGATGTAGAGTGGGCTTGAGAAGATATGATCTCAAACCCAGGTAGATGAATGGATGGATAAAAATATAAGAGATTTTCGATATTTTAAGATTCAATGTAAATTTATTGCGTAAACTAGCAAATTCCCTATTGTTTTCTTAACACTTATCACAGAGTATAATTTTTCAAGTTATTTACATACTTCTGTCATTTAGTTGCTTGATAAATTAGTTTTCAAACAATTGCAAAATTTGGCTACGATTACCTTTTGATTAGTTTACGTTAGCCTTTTAGAGCAATTTATACGGGACAAATGCACTTTTCGGATCTCACTTCAAACAAAGTTCACCAAAACTGCTTCTTTTTTACAAATAATTTCTTTTTATGCCGAAAATAATTAGTTTCGCCTGTGTGAAATGCGAATTATCTTTGGAAAGAGAGTCAATTTCGTTTAATTACTCAAAAAAAATTAATAATGAATTGAGAAGTTACTTGTAAGATTTCTTTATTATAATCTAGGACAAGGTAGACAACTTAAAATTTTCATCAGGATGACCTTAAGCTGTTTACATGAACTTAAGATAATAGAGTTTAATTATTAGGGGCACTGTTTTTTCTGAAATTTTGCTGTAACATTCTGATCCCCGGATTTTGGACGTGGATTGACCTCCCCTCCATAGTCAAATGGTCTGAACGAAGTCAACTCTCTGTATACGTAATATACGGCTTGTCGGCAGTTAATTAACGGAATTCCTGTATAGACATATGTGATCTCTGTATGTAATTTCCAATGCATTACAGCTGCTTCCTTTTCCTTAAAATTATGAAGTTGTCACGTATTTGTTAGTCTCACGTAAAGATAGGCATTGAAAAACTGTGTTAAACCTTTAGTTATGAGACTGTTCGTTAATAGAGCATTGAAAGAAAAAACGTTTCGAAAAGGATTTAATTTTCTTCTATTATGGAGGCAGACTATTGAATGAAACTTGTGTTGGAGTTAGGTAACAACCAACGGTTTGCAGCTAATAAATTACGCCAACCAATTCGTAGCTGTTTGAGTAAGAGCCAACAACAATTGTGAAGCAGAACACCAAGAGTTGAGTAGACCAAAATGTATTCAAGGAAGCCCCAATGAGTAACAGAGAGAGGGAGAGAAAGAGGGGGAGAGCAGCGTGCTAAGGAAGAGAGGAGATGAACAGGACATGTAGGAATCCGCACTGACCAGTGTGTATTGTCGGGAAAAACAGGAGTAGCTTTATATGAGTCACTTGGGTAAGGCCACGCCAGAGCAGAGCGCAGATGTGCCTTTTATGTGAAGCGAGGCGGTTATAGAAAAGAGGGGAAA
>CAADRB010000016.1:782814-802445 GCA_900708905.1 Hymenolepis diminuta | reverse complement strand
TCGTGGAGAATGCGAATAAAAGGTAATTCTGAAAATGCATAGAGAGTTATCCTTTGCTTGTTTTCATCAGTTATTTTATGCAAGTCCAGGTTCTCACTGGCTCACTATGACAATTACCAACGGTTTTTTTATAGATTTAGTCAAACTTGATATTATGTACAATCCTAGCCTATTTTCTAGAAGCTTTTGAGGTGATACCATTTCAATTATGAAGATTACAGGTGAAAAAACGCTTGACACAGTCGAAAGTTGCGGAAAGTACAGCCATGCATTCATCAATTGATCTGAACTCCTAAGACTAAAATTTCACAGTTTTCCTCAGAATTTCAATCTTTCTGTTATAGTGAGCAGTTAAGCCCTTTGTTATAGAGTTTGCTGCACTTGTTTGGACTCCAGAAATTGAATTAGAAAACGGAGAGGTGAATAGACAAAACCAATCTTGTAACCAAACTCTTACAACTTTAATTTTACTGGATAAGTATGATAAATAATAGCTTTATAGGCTATTACAGTTCACCCTGGATTAATGTTATTGAACCCCATTATCTTGGCTTTTAGAAGAAAAGACGGTTTGAATTGGTTGTGTGACTATCCAAATTAATAAACCGTTCAATAAGGGTATGAATATGAATATACATTAGAACATTAGTACATGAGGCATTGTGCAATACTCGTGCAGTAAAAAGGTAATAACTGAATGAAAAATCAGACTCTACCATATTAACTCATAACTCTGCTCTGTTCTGATTATCTAATCTTATCGTGAAACGTAAAATCAGTCAACTCCCCCATCGTATCCTAGTTAGCCCTGTTTACCACAACTCACGTTCCACCCGCTCAGTCCTGACGATTGCCCCTTTTAATAATTCTTCTTCCTACTACCCCTTCTTCCTCCTATTTCTTACTCTTTTCCAACGACCAACTGATCCGACTCTCGGTCTTCTTCTGCTTTTAGGAAAGGATGTCGTATCCTGTTTGCATTTAAGGTTTGTAGCGTTCGTTCTTTAAAGAACACACAAGAGGACGCATCAATAGGCTACACGCACATATGCACGGTGCAGACGTATTACTTAACCTTAAATTCAGTCGGTTCTCATTCACAATCCTTGGATCAGTCAACAGCCGAGCAAAACTGGGTAGTGTGTAAATAAAATTTATTTAAAAATGTCAAACGAAATAAACATTTTTCAAAATCAACACGTTTTTTCTCTATCCTTTACTCTACTTTGGGAACCCCATGTATATAGTAGATTTATTGGGAATCCAATCTACTATAGGTTATAATTTCTGTTAAGGGATAGCTCTAATCCTAACTCGGTAGAACTTTTAAAGTACTTTACTTCCGGAATTAGCACTATTTAATTGACGACAACGCTATCTCATGAGCTCAATTCTCTGCTTTTTAGTTCCATGTGCTCAGATGCTTCGGATGAAAAATTCTATTTTTTCCTTGCCGTAGGTATTATTAATAACTGCAATGGCCTTCCAGAAACCCTTAGTGTAAACCATTTTGGTTTAATTCCCTATTGTTAGGAATTAATTGCTTTCGTCTTATGTATTATTTTGTGAATTCGTCCGTGTGATTTTCCAAAAATTAAGTCCTAGAATTAATAAGTGTTTGAATATATATTGATTAAAAAGTAACTCGCTATGCAGATCTGCAGACCATTCAGATGTTCAAGAACGATCAAAGTTACCGGCACACTATGAAGCACGGAAATATCTTTACACGAGTTTGTGCCTGTATTAAATCACGCATATTATCATGCAAGCGTTCGAAACCTGAAGGTTCTTTAAAGAGAGGCTTAAGAAATCGCAAGTAAATGCTTATGAATAAAATTTCAAATAAAACCTCATATTACGTGTGTCCTCCTACCATTTCTATAAAACAAAAATATTCAACTTGTTCGATTTTAAAACAGGAATTTATTCCTTAATCACCCTACACCGCTTATAAAAAAAGGAGTTTGACCACTTGACGCTTTCGAGGGACCATCACAGTGCTCATAGAGAATTCTATTCGTAGTCCAAGCTTTTGAATGTCTCATTCGTATGAAATGAGTACATATTTGTAAAACCATCCCATGTTTTCGTTCCCATTCATTTCATAAATATATAATCTATGTCAAGTCCGCAACTGGGTGTCTATTTCAATTTAGTAATCGCATTTGAACTACGAGTATATTTTAGAGTCTAACCCTGTCCGAAATTCTTTATATCAATCCCGAGTTGTAGAAATTATTTTTGAAAAACGACAAATTTAAATTGAAGAAAGTACTAAGATTGATAATTATTGCCATCAAACAATTTAATTTTTGCAGTTAATATACATTGTTCCAAAGTCAGGAACTAAAGTGGACCATTCCAGAGCTAATTCGAACTGTTTCGGCGAAAGTACGCATTCAGCATCTTTCAGATTTACGATAATTGCATCCCCTTCCACAGTGAAATTTACACCCTTCAATTTATTAGTCAGACCTTCTGAGAAAGACAGTTGAAGTCTTGGTTCATCTTCTGACACCGATGACAGGAACCGTTTTTCATTGTAGTCAGCCAATCGAGTGTACTTGGTTTTATCAAGAAGCCTCTTGCACTTCTCTATTGGAACCCAACTATACGTTTCAGGGCAAGTAAGATATGAAGGGGAGAAGGCTGCCTTGTATCGCATCTTCGGAGTGGAATGAATATAATATCCCATGTAATATTGGGTAAAATCAGATAGGGCAGGGACCGAAGGACCGTAGGTTCGATTCAAATATCTTACATAGGCGATTTCCCTGAAACAAAGCAAAAGATATCAATTAATTTGATGAGTATGTAGGCCTTTGTGATGATAGATCAACACCCACCGGAGGGCTGAATAGGTCCCAAGATGAAGGAAGGAGTATTCGGGGTCATAAAAGAAGTAAACTGAGGACAAACACCCGGGAACGATATCAATAACGCCTACCGCAATCAACTGTTTTCCATCCAACCAGTACTGCTGATGATAGGAACCGAATTGGGGTGCTCCAGCTGCCTCTGCTTTTTCATCGTGATCATTCTTAAAAAATCGATAATGTAAACAGTACTTACCATGAGGGAAGACTCTACTAGAAATTCATTGAAATCTTCTCGTTTAGCGCTTAATGGATTAGCCTTATGAACCATAACTTGATATTTATAATACAGCTCATACTCCAATTCATAGCTGGCTTTGAATTCTTCGGATTCAGGCGCGCAGCGACAGAGTCTAATCTAGTTGAGATATCATCAATTGTCTAAATGAATTGACTTACATCCAATGTATGTGCAACGTTCTGTTTGGATTTTTCCAGTTCCAGGTATTCCTCAATCTCTCTTGGCTTATTCTTTGCCAGACGTCGTTTTCGTCTTTCAAGATACTGCTGCAGAATTTCCTCGTATGGAACACCAAATTGTTCCGCCTTTCTCACCATACGTTCTTGCAGTGCCTGCCATCTTTTCCTCTTTGAAGACCCCGATCTTCCAATAATTTTGATGCCATTATCATCTAGATAGATTCCAGAATCTTCCGAGGAGCAGGATACAAGGGGTTTCTCGAGCTGAGAAGCGTCCTCTGTTGTGCGACCACATTGTACAGAATATGCGCTCGGTTTGCATTCATAAGAATCATCGGTTTGTCTTAAAATTGATATAATCGATGCATTTCTTTCACATACAACGTCAGTCGGTCTTTCTCCGCGTTTTAAGAAAGTTGCGACTATATTTAGCGCTTTCTTTTGAGCCTTTGAGATTCGGAAGTTTTCGGCATCGCATCGAATGGTATAAGGTGGACAGCAAGTCATGTGTCCTAATGTTTTGTAGCATTGGTTTCCATGTCTGCAGGTGTCAGATGAATACAGTCTCAATCTTACCTTCGCCATCCACTATCCATAAGTATTTTATAGTCATTAACTTTGAGACGGTCAGAGGAAACATCTAATGAAGGGGATAAATAGCCTAAAAATTAACTTACACCAAGTTGCTTTTGGAGTAGTTGTGTCATCACAGTATCTACAAACATCTATAACTTTTACACCCTCCAAATCGATCAAAGAGTAGCTGAACCTTGACTCGTTCGACATTGTATGGGGCGACGTGCATAAAATAAGTAAATTTGTGAAAACCTTTCATATTTATATTATGACTTTTAGTTCGATAAAACCAATCAGAGGTGAAGCGTTTATCTTGAGCGGGTTGTCA
Source organism: Hymenolepis diminuta (assembly GCA_900708905.1). Classification (NCBI taxonomy): domain Eukaryota; kingdom Metazoa; phylum Platyhelminthes; class Cestoda; order Cyclophyllidea; family Hymenolepididae; genus Hymenolepis; species Hymenolepis diminuta. Next base: position 798,242 of record CAADRB010000016.1, on the reverse strand, counting down.
TCAAAGACATCAAAGAGAATGGGAAAATTCTTAGACCACTATTCAGTAATTTGGCACATTCACTTAAGTGAAAAAGATGTTAATTAGCTCATTTTTTATCATTTAAACTAATGTAAAAGTAAATAATTTCGATAGATTTATAAATATGTAATAATGTCGAAGTAATTAGTTTATTGATAACCGTAGTCTTACAGCTTATACATTATTATTAAGGTCGTAATATTTAACTTCTTCAATCAATTGTTTTCAACATAGATTATCAAATATTTTATTTAGAGTTTTTAAGATATTGCATTTTAAAATTTATTAAAAAATGTATCTTTTAAGGAGGTTGATTCTCCGTATATTTGACTGCAAGTTACTTATGTATTTGGCTTCAAGTACTTTTATTATGGCTGATTTTCAGTATATGTCTTTAAGGAAATGAAATTACTTTGATTGTGGATTATTGTCTTTAGTAACCGCCATTGGAAGCCCATTTTTACTCATTCATTAGATTCATTTTCAGTCCGAGAAAATAAATTATTTAAGAGTATTCTCAATCACTGTTGAATTTTAAAAGCATGTTTATTATCGATTTTTACTTTGCTACTCCATGAAGGAGGTGAATACCCAAAATTTCTTGTTTGTTATGTGATGCATGCATTTGTAGCGACGAAAAGTCAATATGATTTAGGTTAAAACCTGCTCGAAGTCAAGAATATGTCATTACGTGTCTAATGTAGATTTTGGAGCACTTAATTTACCGATATGACCTCTTATTGCAGATTTTTGTGTCTTCAAGTAGCATACTTATTTCGACAGTGTTAGGCCACTTTTGTAATTATTTTATGATAATTTCTAAGTTTTATTGTTCTACAACATCCTCAGTGATATCATGAGATACGTCCATTTTTTTATTAAATTTAGAAATACATACATTTTTCTGGATCACCATTGCATACCATCTTCACACCGGCATATACAGGCCAATTTACTCTTCTATCACCTACTCTTTACTCTCTATTATTCGTGACTAAAAATTCTACAGTAGCCAGAAGCGGTTATTAAATGCGAAACCAGAACCCCAATTAAATGTACTCTATTCAACAGTAATTGTCAATAAAGGGAGAAAATTGACCTTTAAATCCTACTTCCTACCTGCAAATATAAAAATATAGAGATACATAACTTCCTTGATAGTCACGAAATGCAATCTCAATCCTGATTCACATTCACACTTATTTGAATTGCCGCATTAATTAATTTCTTTATAATTTAAATCCATTTTACACCTAATAAATAAATATTAACGGTCTATTTTGAGGCTAGAATAGTGAAATTAAAATCAGAGTTCACGAGGGTGATGTTCGCTTAAGTATATCTTGTGAAAGACAGGATCAACCCTACCACTTAAAAACGGTCAAGAAAAGAGAGATAAATGTAAATTCATCAGAATGGCTCTATCTTTTTAGTCATTTACTCAACACGAGTATTGAAAAACCCAACCACCTATAAGCTCAGAAAATCTCAGTATATACTAGTTAAACCCTCTGCAACTACATGGGATTGTTGACAAAACAACTTTTAAACTGGGGCAATTTGAGGACTTGCTTTCTACTAATCTCAAACAAATAAGAGATTGAAAACACACATAAACGCAGACGTCCGTTTATAAAGGCCGACAGCCAGTGCAAATGTTCTCCAATTACTCACACATTGTGAAGCCGTAAAGAACAACGAGGAAACAAACAACTTAAGCCCACGAGATGTCTATTCCTTCCATGAATGAAATTACTATAGTCCATTTTTCAAAAACTTTAATAAAAATATACTTGAAAACTCCATATCTCCCTGTCCAAATCGGATTTTAAAACGAACAGCAACCGACATTGTTCGAAAAATTTCCATTCAAGTTTATTAAAGGGGAAGTCTTTATTTCATTTAAAGTTTTATACTAAAAGTACATCAGAATGTTTCAAAAAACAGCATAATTACGATGATAAAGACAGAAAACATATTAAAAGGACTACAAATAAATGATAGTTTATTGGCTCATTCACCGTAAATATCATATTTACTTTACTCAGATTCCATTGCAGTAGAATCTAACCTCCTCTCAACAGACGGAGAAACTGACAAGTCCACAACCGTCCATCCTCCCCCCTTTTCTTCTTCCAATTTCCCCTCCGGATTTTTCGATGAAGAGGATAAGTCAATTTCATTAAGGGTGTCTCCATGGCGTGCAGGAATTTCTACTGAATTCGATTTCAGAAGGCTGTCTATTGTCGATTCGGCAGCTGCTGAAATAACATCCATTGAAGTCGATTTCAGAGGATTGTTTATTGCGACGACGCCAGATTCACCGGTGCTTTGAGGAGCGCCCTTTAAGTGGATATTGACACTGCGCCAAGCATCAACCAAACTGCCCCAATAAACGACATAGGCACTTGTTAGAGTGGTGAGTGATTCTGCTGTTTCTCTGGCCCTCTCTGATTCCCAATGATGCCACTCGGCCTCAACTCGTGAATTGGCAAATGAGAGATCGCGATATGCGCTCGTGAGTTTTCCCACAAGCTAATAAGAAAAGTAAAATGTGTTAAATATTTACAACGAATTTCAGCGGCTACGCCAATGCTATGTACTACTTAGCTGACAATCAGGGACCATATATAAAAGCGAGACGAATACTATTAATAGTAAAAAAAAATAATTTCCTTAGACGGATATTCAATAAATGTTTTTAAAATGTTTTTTTTAGTGTTTAAAAAAGAATGTTTTTTTAACTTATCACTTGCTTCCATCCTTTCAAATAAAGAATCTTAGCATATGAAAAACCTTAGCGGAATTACAAAGATAGTGAAATAAAATTTTAAATACACATTAAATTAGGAAATTAGCTGACATTTCTGTCTATGTTAAAAATAGACGTCAGCAATCTAAATACTGATTTGTTGGGTAATAATTACAATCGCCACAGATGAAAAGATTATATATGAAAACCTAGTAAGACGAAATAGCAGCGATAAGACAGGGTAGAGGGAATGTATCCAGGAGCCACCCTTATAACTTGCATTTTACAATTCCACTAACAAACCAGAAATAGCCGATATAATTGGCCATAAACATCAATGCATGTATACCGATGAGCATCGATTGTGTGAACTCGGACTGAGAAGACGTGCAACTCGGTCACTGTGCCACCAGCACACGACTCTGAATTTATTTAAGCAATCCAAGTCTTAAACAGAAGATTTACACAAAACTTCGGTTGCGGATTTTGCCCACAGAACTTCATTCCTAGCGATATGAGAGCGTTCAGGTTGAGATTATCTTTCAAGGAACTTATAGAAGAGCTTCTAATGTCAGGCTCTCTGTTCTCATCTTGCATATTTCAAGTTGAGGAGCCAAACTTTCCCAATATGATGCTAATACTGTCCTCTTTCTCTCCTATTCTCGTAAAGAATATCTTTAGAAAACTGAACCTTCTTTCACTTCCACATCTCCATTAACGGAAGGGAGACGGATAACAGACGGGACAGAGTAAAGCTCGACATATGGGAGATATCATAACCAAATAGAGGTAGTGGAGATGTCATTTATCACCTATGCAATCACATTGTACAGTTCTAAAAAGTAAAATCTTTGAAGTTTTCCCATCACAACCACAATTTGCTTCAATACATGAATCTCGGCATGAATTTTAGGAAATAAAATACTGATAACGTGTTTGTGAACAGGTAAGATGAATTTTGCATTAATTGCAAGGCTACTTTATCTAAAGCACGCATGAACATACAACCACTAGCAGGTAGTTCTAAAAAGCTAGGAGGAGAAGAGTTAGCTTAAAAATCTAGATGACCGACATCAGGCTAAGCCAGCAAATCTGCAATTGACCAATAGGAAGGCCGCTACTTTGTAGTTGCCTAATCAATGCTACTAAGGGCTTACTTCACTTATTGGCCTGTTTTTATTCTTCGATTTGCTGCCCCAAGGCATTGATGCGAAACGAGCGAGCCATTTACGTGAAGTGGAGTTTGTTTGAGTCCCCCCAATTGGTGCAGCAGAGTCTGTGAATGTCTGTGCTTGGGGATGCTGATACATCACATCCTCACTCGCAGCGGCTTCGATACGCTGACGATCTTTGATCTCCTGATCAAGACTGAAATAGGCATCCTATAAAGACGAGCAATACAACCTAGTTATAAGGGATATCAATCAACATTGGCATGAATGACTAGAAAGAGGGGGGTTATAAATGGAAAGAAAAATTCACAATATCATCGAGAACTAGCATCTGAATTAGGTGTAGGAAAGGTATCACTGAGTCTACTAAGTACTAGCTACCACTCCAAAAGTGGTGAACTTTATTAGTTTAAAATGACTTCATGTTGGATACATCACGATTGAAAAGAAGAAATTGTCTATGCAATCAATCTTCTATTTGCAGCCGGATATAGGCTTTCTTATGACCCCTCCACGTTCAAGACTGGTGTACTAAATACAAAATTGGGAAAAATTTATGTCGCTGAGAATTTTTCAATATGATCTTTAGAGTTAAACAGTAACAAGAGTCGGAAAAGAGATAAAAAACCTTGAACACCATATGCACGAAATGGGTAGTCTTTTCCTTCAGTTTACTAATATTTGAAAACTATGCATCTTTTTGTTCAATTTGTTTTATTAACTATCCACATTAATGGATAAGCATCGATAAACATTGATTTCATAACCTCTGAATTGGCAGAAGTGGATGATGGCCGTTGCGCCACAGGCAGATTCGATTCATATACTTTTAGTCAAATTGATAGTGTTAGCAGGTGATGTTCGTATTGAAAATATAATTTAAACATATCCATAGCCTTCGAAACCACATTGAAAAAAAAATCCGAAGAACTCATTTTTGAGAACTAACTGGTGACTGGTACCGCTTTGCCATTAAGTTGTGTCGTATTCATTTCACTTCCAACTTTTAATCAAATCTCCATGAGATTTCTTTAAGTTAATAATTCCTTGCAAATTTAAATCATATTTCATGAATATTTAACAGCGATTTTCCACTGCGATTCAGCTTGACCTTATTTTCCTATTTCAACATCGAAGACCTCCAGGTGACCTGATAAAACGCTGGACCTGAGAAATCAACTTGCCGAATCAACTGAAATTAACTTTCGATTGATCCGCCACAACTTATTTCTCAGTTATATCTCTCTTAAATCGACTTGACGCTGTTTCCACCAGTCCCTGATTTACCAGCCTATGCAGTAACGTCATATTTCGATTATAAAAAAACCCGAACATGATTAGGTTTCTCAATGGCTCCTCAAAGTACAGTGGTGGATGCCCTATGGGCAACCAACGTAAACATCCGAGTGCATTACTGCTTTAGATAATTACTGGCTCACATTTGGTTACCCCACTACAAAGTAATAAAGCTCCTTTCCATGAGTACTTACTTGAATAGCCTGTCTATTCTTCAACACCCTCTTGACAGCCTCCCCAAAAGCCGCATTCTCGTGCCAAGCACACGCTGAATTGTTCGATAGTTTCGAAGCGAGTGCATGAGTGGCTCGAGCTGTCTGACGCATAGCCGAGCCCACGAGAGCTGATGCCCAACCACCTTCTATGTTGGTGGCCCCTGCTGATGACGCGGCAACTGTCGACTGTCCCGCCTCCTCGAGAGTTTTAGCCAACTCGGCGTAATCGTAAGAGAGTGTGGCCAGTTGGTTGGTCATTCGATTCACAAGAGAGGAGAGACGCTGACAAAGAGTTATGTATTGGATTACCTATAAAAAAATTAAATAAAGGAAAACGATTAAATGTAGTTTAAACTAAGGAATGACTTCTATTAGCTTGTGGCTATTTGATCCCGATGTTGAGAAGAGGCTATAGCTTAGAAGTTAGAATTTGCGGCACTCCTGAAGAGTTTCCAGACTTCGGCAGTATTTTGATCTCCCGACATCAACAGAATGAAGACCACTTGTATTCCTATATAATGCCGTTGTTTGATTGATAAAATTTCTTGCATCATCCGCATTCTGCCTTTACCTTTTCTCTCCAGTGAGCCTAATGTAGTCTAATGACATCTAATAGGCAGGAATATCATAACAGAAAAAACTGGATCTGCTAGCAGTTTTAGAGCATAGAAAGGTCATATTTTACAAAATTTAGCAACTAAGAAATTAGGGTTCTTCCAACTTAAACACCTGTAACCATATTAATATTGCATTTAACACCTAAGAATATTTCAGTGACAGTCTAATTTGCATCTACGGTGACTTCAATAACTTCCACATTTTATCGCAAACAAGAAAAAAGAGGCAGAGATTGCGGTGTAAATATTAGCATAAGGAGAAAGAACGAAAGGGTGAAAGCACGTACATTGGATGAGAGATCCTAAATCAAATAAGGGAAGTATAACTGGAGCTAAACGAATAAAGACTTAAGTGAATAGATAATATGCCTATCGGTCACTACACTACTCAACAAAATTGACTTTGTTCAATACAGTCACCTACTGATACCTTGACCGTCCAATCCGTTCCTATCCAGAAGAAAAAGACGTTTTTTAGGGAAGCATCACATCTTTAATAAAAGATTTTGCTCATGACCGTTTCCTTTAACTCTATGTATAAGTTAGAAATCTTAGTAAAACTCCCGAGTGTGTCAGTGGCCCAGTGGTTAACAAGCGAAGTCGTGGGTCACGCTATATGTCCTCTGAATGGAATGACCACTCACCGCGGTTAACTATGGGTGGCAGAATTCGAATCTTTGATCAGGAATGCTCAAGGATTCTACATTGTCTAATACAAAAGTTTAAATACGCTTTACTAAATGGACTTTTGAGTGATAATTATGCTCCTCATTAACTTCTATACGGGAGAGTTTTAATCTTCTTTTGTCATACTTTGTATGGTACCAAAGAGAACTCAGAGTTAGAGGAGCAGTATCTTGCAAGACAATTCACTGTTCGAAGTTCAAATTCAAATAAAATAATAGATGATATTTTGGCGTACTTAAATTATAAAGAAGGATGAGAACTTGTCTTAAACAAAAGGTGATGGCATTGGGGAAGTAGGATTGTAGAATTTTAAAACTTTCTGAATTTAAAGCCTGCAATGGCATCATTTGTATCACAGCATAATACTTCAGTGACACATCGAACGGATGCAATCAATAAATTAATAGACAGATTATGCAATCCTATCAATATGCACTCTCTCTATCGAACTGTCTATCATCTTTTGACCTGAGCTGGCTTGAATCGAGTAGACAAAATATTAATAACACATTAGGCTCACTTGTTCGGCTACAATAGCAAGGTATTTTGCACAGACTGTTACAAAGTATTGAAAATACTCTGACTAGATCAACACAGGATCAAAATGGTTTACAAAAATTGTGCAAAATTACCCTAATTTACATCAAAGCACGTCTGAAAGGCTATTTTTAAAAATAGTATATTGACGAGGGATAGAAAGTATCAAGGAATCTCTGAAAGAGATTGACTATCTTTAAGAATATACGATACCGTAGACTTCAAAAAGTGACTGCTGAAGCAGAAAATGTCCCCAAATGGAAACGCTTTCTCACAAACGCAGGAATTCAAGAGATTATGATTATAATAAAACAAACGCTTACCATAATCTGATAGCGAGTAAACTTCTCAGAAGCCTGACGCAGTTGCTGTGGTCTTGCCACTTCCCTTGTAGTTGCTGTAACGACAGGGTTCGATGACGGAGGTAGCAATCCAGTAGTTGAAGGTGGATTTGAGGTATTAACTAATTGCTGTTCAGAATTACCTGTTGTCCCAATGATACCAGCACTCGGAAGAACTTGAGTAGGTTGTCCAATCAGTGAGGAGAGCAGAGAGCTCTCAATGGAAAACCTCTGCATGTAGGTCTGAAAATCCTAAACGGAAAAGACAACAGTAAATATTCCACAACCCAGAAGAATTGTTACAATCTGTTTACTCAAAAAAAACTGTTAGAAGGCGTAATCGAATATTTTGGTACATTAGAGCTTGATAAGCTTCAATTCGAATCCACTAAGATTATTGAATTTCTTCGCATGTACCTGGACAAGTAAAACAAATACTGAAGAAAGCATAACTGCAATTATTGGCCAGCCAGGCGGCCAGACAGCTATAACACATTATTGGAGGAAACCCGTCGTTCGAGCCACTGGTCATCTTTCTTCTTATTTTTCTTGATTTCTGAGTCATTACAACTCCACAGAGTAATAAATGACGTCAAAAAAACAAACAGGCCGCAAAAAAAGAAATAATTGGAGGCAATTGGTGCGTTGCCATGAAAAAGCATATCGAAAGTCAAATTCAGATTACGCGCTTAGCAGAGCGTCGTTGATTTTAATTAAAAGAAAAGCAACGTCTATACTTTCTCAGGCTTTTAAATTAGAGATTGATCATTCCAATAGCCCAAAACCGACGAGACTTCGATCTATTCAATCAAGTCCACCATTTTTTTAGTAAAAATGGAGACGCAATTAAGTGAGAATTTGATGAAACGTATTCCTTATGACGGTCCTTACTAAGGAGTGATATATTTGAGATTTAAGGATTCATGGCGTGTGAGGAGTCTGCCCAGTTAAAACATCTGAAAAATCCCACAGCGAAACTTCAACAGAGTCAAGTTCTGAACAGTGATGAGTGCTCAGATATCAGAAGGAAAGTACACGCAACGTCATAACCAAGACAAAAAACAAGACACAGTAAAGGTCTTTGATATAGCTTAAGCACTGAACAAATCGACTCCTCTGTCTCAATCTGCGAAACAACCCCAGTGTCATTTGAGCGAAACTCGCAGAATACAGCGCTATACAATGTATAGAAATAAAAGCAGTTAACATACGGTAAATTTAACTAACTCAACCGACCTGGATACTTTTGCTCCTTACTTCAAATCTTTTGAAATACAAGGATGATAATCAGAATGTTATTTTACGAACTTGATAAATCAATAACACGCATGAGGATGTTTTCAAGAGATAGTCGGTACCAAAAGTGTAGACCAAAGCCCTCAAAATAATAAAATAGTCTCAAATTCGTAATAAATGATGAATGACTATTCAAGAACTAATAAACAATTTTCAAGACAAAAAGCATTTAAACGCCCTATTCGGGTAAATAACTTACATTTCGCGAGAGGGTAAGAAAGGCGATAAAATCAGAATTTGAGGAGAGAATCGGATGAGAAGAAGATTTATGAAGGAATGTTTGTAGGCCGCTACATCGTCTGTCGACGAAATCGGAAGCATATCGATTGAATTGAGTGAGAACTTCCTTGCCAGGAAGAGGCTATCATTAAAAAGATGAGTTATTTTCGAAGAAAGAATCTGACTTACAGGCACGAAAAGGACAGCATAAATGGAAATAAATCGACTGTAAAGCCAATCAAATTCCCGATATCGTCGTTCGACTACCCGAACTTCTGAGGGATAATCTTTGCGATTAGCCTAAAATAATACGATCATATAAACCAAGATAATTAACTAACTTCAAAGAACATAAACTTACAACTGTCTGGATCTCATATGCAATGTAGGTCTCATAATTTGTGACCATTTTTCGAGTGCCTGTGATGCGGGATATAACTTCTCCAGATGCGGGAAGAGAAGGAAGTGACTCCTTATTAGAGAACCCTGTGGCCCCTTCTGAATTAAAGAAAATAGGACTGCCTTCCTTCGATTCCTCTAACATGAAGTCTATAAAAAGAAAACGCTCCTTTTAAATAAACATAACTATTGACAAAAGTTGGGCATTAATAAAAACATAGCAGAATCGAAATATTCATATAATGTTACAAATTGTATAATGTTCGAGAGAATAATTTGTCCAACGGATAAACCGATAGGCGATTTTTTTACGATTAAAATGAAAAACAGGCAGAGTTTAACAAAAGTAAGTTGATTTTTGTGGATGGCCTTGAATGTATGCATACATACATATATATATATATGCAAATTTAAATGTTCGATTGTTATAATTAGGAAGACTTTTATATTTAATTTTTGGAAATTTATATACATTTTTACGAAAACATTTACTGTGACTATTAAATGTTCCAGTGTGCTAATCTCAGGGCCAATTAGAACGAATAGCATGTTTATAATTTGGAAACAATATTCAAAGTTTCACTTGTTTAAAGTTCGAAAGACTTTAGATTGGACTTGAATTCAAAAGATTTTTTACTAGCTATTTACCAGAATACGACATTGTCTTTATAAAAAGTAGTAATTACTTTGACTAAATGTATGTTGAAATCCATGAGAATACGTAGACAACTTATTTGGGATTGAATAAATTGTTGGCCATTTATATTATTTCACATTAATTTGATTGATACTAGTATGATACTGTGAATATGGCTACATCCCGACCTCTTAATTTATGTGCTTTTTGTCCCCTTTCATACCTCTACGGTGCTCAGTATTAAGTTTTGCCAAAATTATAATTTAGATGAGTTTATACTTCATTAGCAAATTCGCCGTATATTTCAATCTAAATGCGTTGAAGTTCACGCATCCAAATTTAAATGAAATCCCATATATAAGGTAAATAATTTGGAAATATTTTTACTGATTTTGCGACATCTTGTAGACCATTCAGGGGCTAACAGGAGGCAATAGCTTTTCCCAAATCAGAAGATTGAGAATTAAATTAACCGGTGATGTATTGAACAATCGCAGAGAAACGAAAGAGGAGAGAGAGATAGTTGTAGGAAGGAGAGCTGGATTACACGTCTAAAGTGTGTGAGTGGACTGTTATAGTGTGGAAAGACTAAATAAAGAACTCGGTTTGATTCTGCAGTCTGCTTATCGATGAGCGGCTGGCAATTAGAGCAGCATCCGTGATAAAAGCATCTGTGTAAATATGCTTCTAACGATTGAAGTGGAAATTTTTAACAGCGTAATTTGAATACTGCAGTTATTGGTATTCCAGAAAGATGTCAGCCTCCATAGTTTGTGCTCATCTGCCTCATTATCTACTGAAAGATGACACTCTAGCATTCCCAAAATTACTCTTTTCTTGCATCCTCTATGAAAATAGTTCGGTTTCTCGCCCACGAAGCCACTGTGATATCTTAATCTTTCTATTACTCAAACTCCTACCCGACATATCTAGAGAAGTTTATCGATTTGAAGGATGAATCCCTCTTCTTCGAAATATTTTATCTTACATTATCTCTAATCATCACCAAATTTGATTATCTTGTCTTTACAGTAGCGTCTGTAAACTTTTAACCTTTCCTGACCCGAGCACTCCATAGACAAACATCGTGTGTCCTCAACTGGCCTATTTTCATCGATCGGAAAAGGTAAGCATACCTCGACGAAAGTAGCAGACACCGCATGGTCGGCCCTGCTATTAGCCAGTCTTGTCTGCACTGGCCCTCCCTTTTCCTACAATCGTCCCGATTATATCCTTACGCGTGTCCTCACCCAAAGTGCCGATTATAAATAGCCTCCATCAGACACACACGCAAACACACACACGGGGGACCCTAGTTCGTCCAACACATCTCCTGTTGCTCAATCCTTCTCCTCCAATTCCCTATCTTCCCTTGAGACTCTGTACTGAGTTTTGTTCAATGCAACCTGGTCAACGCAGTCCTTGGTGTTCTTTTTCTTTCAGTTACTGTTAGCCATCTGCCGCTACATACTGGTGACCGTCAACAATCTGTTGGCCCTCTACAAACTGGCGACTCTGCCACTACAGATTCTCCTCTTTCTATAACGGTCCTGTTTCCTCTGGAAGTTCATCTGCATTTATACCTCACGCGCGTTCTTGCCCAAGTGACTCTTAAACTGTGCTTTTATTTCCGCTGAAACGCGCGCGCAGACATACTTGTCACGCATCTGCTCCTACGCTGCCCTCTCATCGCCTTTGTCCCTTATCTCTCTCTTACCCGCTTGAATCCTCATTGTGACTCGATCAAAATATTTTGGCCTAGTCTGTTCTTGATGCTCTAGCCAGCAGATGTCTATCACTACCTGGCGATTAGAAATGACTGAGTGGCGATAAGATCTCTACTATAGTGTCTTGAGGTGGTTCCAATGTGTGTTTGCGTGTTTGTACATAGGTACCTAAACAGATATCTATCATCACGCCGAGACACAAACAACGAGACGACTGACGTCGAACGAAGAAATATATGGTATATAAACCTAATTTATTAATCAATAAATTGGGGGTAGCTTGTCTGTCACCTCCGAATTGATCTGACGACATGAGTGACTTGACTTATTCCATCTATTCGATCGATGTGGCCCTGATAGACCGTAATGTTATTACACTTGGTCTTCTGCTCTAGAAATGATGTTAGGTACCAGTCGTTAGTTGTTACCTTAACCCCAACAGTACTAATTCCAAATTATACTAACTTTTGCCTGTCATTGATATTGCACTCACTGACGGGCACCAATTGAAGTTGACTATCTTGTTTAACTAAATCAAAACACAATTCTTTCTTTGTTAACTGATAAGGGGTCGAAGACGCAAAGCCTTTTGTGAGATGAGGATTTTATTAATAATTAAATTAGATTTATATATTCCAAAACATTTCTTCGTCAGACGTCACGGCTTAATGATTGACACCTGTTCAGGTATCTAAGTACAAATACACAAACACACAGTGGAACCGCCTGCAGACATTGTAGTGGAGATCTTATGGCCGATCACTTCTAATCGCCAGGCGTTGACAGACATCTGCTGGCTATAGTGTATGACGTGACCCATATGTTATCTATGATGTGTGGGACTGAGACTACATAAATGGAGCACGACAAGTCACCCATGTTACTAAAACAGTTAGAAGGCGGTTGGGAAGGCCACACAAATTTGTTAAAAAGACAGCCATGTTTATCCAGAAACATTTTTTCCTGCAATATCAATGAAGTCCAAACCTCGATGTATGGAACCCATATACCCATTCGAGCTGCCTATGTGGAAAGCTGTTTTAAGATCAATTGTTACGAATCACTGGCCGTTACTTGGAAACTGCCACCTCTAACAATTCAGTAGATCAATAATTCCAATTTTAAAGTAAAATAATGCACATTTTGAGTTATAAGGCCACATCATCTATGTGATACTTAATGCCTCACAAAGGAGTATTAAATAAAAGACATAAGAGGTAATTATGCATGTAAGTTAAGGTCAAATGATTCCGATCATTTAAAACAGTTCTAGAGGATTTTAAAATGTTCTATAATCCTTTTGGTATGAAGTATTAATTTATTAGACGAATAAATTTCATCGAATGTGTAATCTGTTATTAATAGAAAGGAATATTATTTCTGAGATTTATTGTGAGTATATACATAAATACTTTAAAGCCAAATACAATACCTTCTTGAAATTTTTGATTGGTTAATGAGTTCATTTAAAAGTAATTCAGGCAAATTACGTGATCTAATTACTTTATAAAAACTATTTTCTAAAGGCCGTAGGGGTCTAGCGGAATTTCGTTTTGTCTGGGTGGGTTGGTTGTTAAAAGGCATTAGTGTATCTAGCACTTTTTATTTAACATTGATAATCATTAACCTACTTTTATTATATATGTTATTTGGCGTTTTACATTAAATTTTCATTCTGGCTTCTAAAGTTTTCAAAGTAAACAAGGAATTACGATGAAACGGGTTGAAATGATGGCAAAAAAACCAAGATGTGCTCTACAGGCGCGACCATATCAAGTTGAAATTGCAAATATTGCACGCAATGAAAGTATTATAGCAAAATTAAACACAGGCCTTGGCAAAACATTTATCGCCGTAATGGTCATTAAAGACCACCTTCCGGAAACTTATATACCCGTTGCTGAAGGTGGAAAACGGATTATAGTAATTGCGAAGACTGGTATTTATAATCTTTGTTTTGTATCATTTATTTTTAGTTCACTTGGTTTATCAGCATGCCGAGGTTTTGCGTTCCCAGTTGCCCTTAAAATACGACGAAGTTGGTATTTTTCATGGACAGATTTCACCAACAGTATGGATCGACACTTGGACTACGGTACCTTCTATTTTTAGTTTTTAACTATTCCCACTTTAGAGTATTTGGCAAGCTCAATTGGAAAAACATCGTGTGTTGGTAATGACGGCTGGAGTCCTTCGTGATATCCTGAATCATGGAAAACTAAGTCTTCGCGATATCTGCCTCTTAATTTTTGATGAATGTCACCACGCGGATCCAGATTCGAAATCAGATTTCACCGATATATGTCAACATCTTCACACATTTCCATCCGGCCGATGGCTTCCAGACTATTCTCGTGGTCCTAAGGTAGGCATAGTTGTAGTGGGAATAAATTTTTTATTATCATTAATGATTGCTATAGGTATTGGGTTTGTCGGCATCTCTGGTGAATAACACGAAGGTTGGCGAGGACTTGGAAACTAGAGTGCGGCGCTTGGAGCAACTTATGCGGGCAAGAGTAGTAACTTCCACTGATTCATCTATCAGTGAGGTGACAGGAATTCGCAAATGTATTCCTATCTGTTATAAATTGGGTGGTTCGGGGATTTTGCCCGGGGAACCCTATCATGGATTCGCTCAAAAACTCCAGAATGGTGTTAAAACTCTCGAAAAGTGAGTTTCGTATCACATAGTGATTAGTTTATTGTTCATATGTGCATAGAATTGTTTTGCTTAAGTGGATCATAAATTGTGATTTGGTTGCTGTTAGCTAAGTGGTAGCAGGTCGACAATCTACGCGAATCGATTTAATTATAGCGTTAAAGATTTTCTAAGTGAAGCAGGCTTTAGCCGATCATTATATCAGGTTGTAACAGAAGTTCTGTCCAATTCTTGAGCGATGTGTTTAGGGCATGATTACTTCAATTTAGCTCGTTAACCTTGTATTCTTATCTTTGGTGATTAATAAAATATCATTTCTTCTTTCAGACTGTATGATAATTGTCGTTATTACTAACCATTTCTAGCCCTAATGTACACTCCAAATAAAGAGCATATCGGGCATATTTACTGTTTGAATTTCACAAAGGAAATACGTCAAGCTCAGCAGCAAAAACACTCAGACACTTATGCAATTGAGGTTGTGAATGAAAAGTCCTGCAGAAGGTGGTTTTCTGCAGGTGGTTTCAAAAAGGACCACTTGAGACTGAGGGACAAACTGGGAGCAGGATGCTCAGAAAAAACTCAATTCTGAGCAATTGCAAGTTGGCATTGGTGAAAATCCAACCTGCACTACTAGAGAACTGAGCAAAACCCTTAACATAAGCCATATGACCATATATAGGGAAATAAAAAGACTTGGCAAAGTCTCAAAGGATGGGAAATGGGTCCCCCACACGATTTGTCAGAAATGAACAAGCAACAGTGTGTGACCTGTTGTTTCACTGCGTTCTCGTGAATTGAACTTCAGGCACCATTTTTAGACCGAATCATAACTGATAGCGACGAGGAGTGG
>CAADRB010000016.1:739148-775345 GCA_900708905.1 Hymenolepis diminuta | reverse complement strand
TGGAGCGTTTGAAGGCCGAAATTGCAAAGAAACGACCGCATATGGCAAAGAAAAGAATTTTGTTTCATCAAGACAACGCACCGTGTCACAAGTCAATCAAAACAATGGCAAAACTGCATGAATTGAACTTCGAATTGCTCCCACACCCACCGTATTCGCCAGATGTGGCTCCTAGCGACTACTGGCTGTTCGCAGACCTGAAAAAATGTTCGCCCGTAAGAAATTTGGCACGAATGAAGAGGTTATCGCTGAAAGTGAGGCCTATTTTGAGGCAAAAGATAAATCGTTCTACAAAAGTGGTATTAAATGTTAGAGCGGCGCTGGAATGATTACGTTGCTCTTGATGGAGATTACGTTGATGAATAAAGCTAATTTTGAACCAAAAAAACGGTTTTCTTTGTTAGGCCCGGGACTTTTCAGCCCATGTGTTATATATATAATCTTAATTGCATAAATAAATGTCTAGTTAAATCTTTTCTCTCTGAGCAACTATTGCAAGCTCTATAACACAAGGCTTGGCCGCACATTATAACACCATCAGAGCTCAGTCGAATTTTTTTAAGGTGTACTATAGCTTTAAGCAAAATAGCTACAAGTTTACAACCGAGCTGCCCATTAATCAATCACTTTCAAATTGTGCTTTCAGGCTTCAATGTCTACCAATGAACAGCTTGATGCTTTGGATGGATTTCGAGTTAACAGATTCAATATTCTTGTGGCCACCACTGTGGTAGAAGAAGGGCTAGATGTTCGAGCTTGTAGTGTGGTCATCAAAGCGGATGAACTCACGAATTTCAGATCTTTCATTCAAGCTCAGGTATGATCTTTAACGGTTGGAATTTAACCTTTCTTCCTTATTACACCCATTCCAACTTTTTTAGGGAAGAGCTCGTTCGAAATTGTCGTATTTTGTTTTGATGACTGATGATGAGCAAAAGTGCCGTTTGAAGGTTGACAACTTCCTACGAGTTGAAAAGGTTAGCTGATTAGTAGCATGTAATTGATCCTATCTGTATTTCTATTCAGTAGACTCCTATCTTATTGAGAGCTCTGAAAGATGGCTTTTACATCACCAACTTACACTAGTGACCGCCTCGGTACCACCAACCTATTCAGACTCAAGATTTTAGGAGATCTGTGGCTGTTTGTGGAAGTGATTGGAGGTGCAGAATACTGTCATTTCGGTTTTTATTTAAATAGATTAGCTTGAACGAGATAATCTTAGTTAACTTTTAGAGACACAAGGGTCAACCACCACGGCGATACTTTTTACATCCATTTGGAGGTGTTAATGTCTTGAACATTGTTTACTCTTCTTTGGTACTCATCAATTCGATTAGTCAGCTGTAAATTAGGATAACTTCTTACCAGCAAGTCAGCTAGGTCATGCTTCGTTTCGTCGTGTCCAATGACTAGTTGAAAGAACCAGCTCTGTTATTCTAAAATTGTGCTAGTTAATAACATTCTGGTATTTTTACTAATTATCCTATGCATTCAATTAATCAAAATTTATACTAACTGCAGATCACAGCTTATACCGTCGAACAGTTCAGTATCTCCTAAGATGGAAGTTACGTCACCGCCCAGTATTTTAAACTTTTTCATTTCCGTGTACATGCCTTCTTCCATTATTAGACGAATGGGGATATATCTGTTAAATGCGGGCTTAAGAAAGTGTCAACAAATACAGTCTTCGCTCTTAAAAATCATACCTAGTTCAATTGCATTGAACTGAATCCTAATACGCAAGCCGTAAGGACCTTAAGGACAAAGCGGCGCCAGTCGAGACTTGATTTATGTAGAAATGGCTGATTTGAAGATCCGCAAAAAACGACTTCGATTTTTGGGCTTTTCTCTTACTAAAACTTCTTTCGAATCGCTATTTGCTGCCAAATAATAGAAAAAGGGCAAAATTTGAAGGCATGGCTACAAATAATTAAACAAAACTCTAAGGTAGGTTTCGTTGGGTCAAAAAGTTTCTAAACGCATGTAAATAATAACGGAACATTGGTTCTTTATGGGTGAAAATGATAGGAGATCACCTGTGCTCACTCAAAGACAAAGCCTAGACTCTCCTTCCTTGAGTCAGTTTTTTTGGCGTTCCATCACAAAAGCATCATTTCTAAAATTCGGTATTTAGGACTACAGTTTTCTTCCAGTTATTTATGTTTAGACATCAAAGTACCCGGAGGCTGTTGACGGTTTTTGCCCCAAATAATTGTTAAGTTGTTTGGAGCGATGTGGACCCTCATCCTGATAAGAACAATGGCGACATTGAGATAACTTATAGGAATTGATTATCTCGAAAAAAACGTAAACTCTATACCCATGCTCTTTGTTTTTATCCCTGTCAATTTTAGTCATGCTAACTGCGTTAGCAAATGGACAATAGTTTGTGATCTCTCTTGTACTATAACCGAATGAAATTGAAATACGATACTACTAAACTACATGATGAAATGACTCATTCTAGTCGATTACGCATAATGTTCGGGTGTGTATTAAATGACTGGCCTTGGGAGCCGAATACTACCAACAAATCGATAAGTTCATGTTCATCTTACAGGGAGGTTTGCAGAACAATATACCTGTGGATAGTTCCTTATTGATTAATCGCATTTATTAACGCATCTGTTTGAAATATCATGATCAAATTTAAATTAAATCGGGCGAATTGCATGATTGAATGAAGTTTTCATTTTAATATTAATATAAGAATGGTGTATAGGAATTTGTATAGTTTTGAAATTAAGGGAAAGATAGAATAGTATAATTTATAATACTGGATTTGAACTTTTGAGCTTAGGTAGTGAGTAATCTTTCCTCTTTCTTATGATCTTCATGTCTTGAAATATATCATGCTGATACATTATTCTTTTTCCAATGTAGGGCAATGTAAGTTTTTCAATTTTTCATCAGGGGGAACCATTTAAACATGTTAAAAGAGAAGGTTCACGGAGATGGAGAATGTTCACTTTAAGAGGAAGCATGTAGGCAGTAGGAATGATTCAGAGAATTAGGGGAACCATGCTTCATCGGAGCTCCAGAATCAACTGCTATTTTCAAATTGAAATAATTTCAGACTTGTCCCTCCTTTTCATTATTTATGTTCTTCATACCAAAAATCTGGATGACAAAGTTTAATTTGATCCTTTTACATAATTCCTGTAGTCCTTGTCTACTGGACAAAGGAGTATCCCAGTTGGCAGGTCATCTTTGGGTTTGTGGCAATCGATCTGCAAGTGCCTTCTCATTTCACACTCATTTATGAAGAGTTGATGACATATAATTTATCTAGTACGTACACGTTTTAGTTGTAGTTGGTATTTGATAACGTGATGAACGAAGGCTTGTCTTTCTTATGTCCATATTTCCAAAGCGTATTCTTTTTTTCTGGTAAAGTTTTCTGTTAATGCTTAAGTGGTAGTACTGTTCTTTCTTTTAGGCAATTGGGGAGACCTTGAAAGGTCGTTGTATTGATGATTCCAATGAAGAAATAAAAGATGTCTTCGAGGATGTCACTCAAATTGCTCGAACCTCCTATATGCCCTATGGGATGGATGGACCGCGTATTACCCCCAGCGGGGCCGCTTCGGTGCTCATGCGGTACCTGGGGTTGATTAAAACGGACACCTCATACCCCCTTAAGATTCTTTACTCTGCAAAGAAGGAGTTTGGAGGCTACCAAATGCAATTACTTATGCCGCCACCATCCCCATTGCAAGATATCATTACTGTAAGCAATCGTGGAAACTATGCCTTAAAGCTGCGTTGCCACTGATAGAGTGACACGTAGTCAATCGTTTAATTTAGGCTGCTCTCTGAAATACACTATGTTCATAGTAGCTTAGGATCAGTACGAAGAAAGGAGAAACTGATAACTCAATTTACAGCTTCTCTTCAATTTATTAAGAAGATCAGCTGCCTTTTACATCTAGGATATTGTGGATTGGTGGACTAGCTAAGTTGGGTGGTAATGTAGCAAGCAGATTTCCTGACTTGTGCGTAGATGATCAGTAATAGGAAATCTAGTGTTCAACAAATATAACTTGATGAATTTTGTGCAGAACACCAAGTGGTTTTGATTCTCCTTCATATTCGCTGGCGTCGCAGTGATCATTGTGCATATCTGCTAAATCCGAGGTCACGAAATCATCATCAGCGTACATTCAGTGATATGGATGACCAACCACACTGATCAGTTCTGGTTAACAAAAGGAATGATAGAATGCTGTTTTCTCATAAGAATGCCTTCTGGATATCTTCCTTCCTTGCTAATGTCATTATCATTTCCCCTAACGGGCATGGCAAGTTTTGGTGTCCAATAGTGGTATTCCGTTCGTAGAATTTTCGAAAAGTGCTCTGAAACTATTTGTTTCGGCTTCCTTACTACGATGACAACCCAAAAAAAGCTTTTGCGAGTTTTAATCGGCCAGTAGACTCTGTACAAGGGAAATAATAAAATTGTCCAGTAAGGGATATTGGGGGAGGCGGTGGGGGATCCAAGTAGGAATGCGTAATAAAGTATTAGATTTCATTTTCCGATCGTAGCAGAATGCGATTGGTCAGACGCTAGGCCAGTCGGTGAATAACGATTAATTTCATCATGCCGTGATCTGCCAGTTATGATGTAGAAGAGATGTGTAGATGACGCGAAATCTGTTACACTTCCTGTTCAGAGCAAAGCATTATTTTGGCCCTCTAGGAAATTACTTCTCCGATGTTAAACTGTCATATCCTAAAAGATTTCCTATATTCTGGTCATGTTTATGCTCTTCCTGTAGGAGTATGCACAAAGTTCTTGAAAAGTGATTATCTCCAAGCGTTTAAATGTTCAAGAAAATTTTGAAAATCGGAAACCAGTTATTTGAAGATCAGGGTAGATTGACATCATTGTAGCAGGTCCATACGAAGATTGTGAAGAACTCAATACCGCTACAGATTCTATAACGAAATCAATCTAATGAATGCTTATATACAATTAAAATTTCAAGTAAAGCTTCCTGTCATGGCTTCTCTATCTTCATATTTCCTTATATATAATTTTTTGACGTTCTTCTGTGTCTGTAGGGACCGTGGTGCTCAAACAAAGAATTAGCCAAGCAGTTGGTTCGAGTTGAAGCGTGCAAACGTCTACATAAAGCGGGTAAGTCGGCATTTTAAATTCTACAACCTATACAGCATTAAGCTACCATAATAGTAAGTAATGGGATGCCTTACGACTCATCCCCAAGCTGCTTATATACTATAAGCCTGATTTTCCAAATTTGTAGGTCAGTAGACGGATTAAATAATTCCATTTGGGAGTTAGTAAAAGTATTTGAGTACTTATTAGGGAAAAGGTATGTAATGTAATAGAATGCATGGGTATATCAGGAGTCTCACCTTGCTCGTGTTTCTTGTCGCTTATTAGTATCCTCACGCTGGTTGGCTTTTCTGCCATGCCGGAAACATGTCCTCATAAAAAGATACTACATGACTAGATGGTCAAATTATGGGGTCATTCTGATTGGCTTGTGAGATCATAAGCATAGGTTGCTCTGGATCATTTTGTGTCCCCCATATATGCCACATATACTGCTCCTTTCTCAAGAAATGATCAAAATTTTAAAAAAATATTGCAGCGAAATTCACGCCAGAAGTACTTTTGGAGAATTTGTTAATAAAAATTGCAAAACGAAACCTTTTTTTCATTTTAATGAAGTACATTATGAATAAATTTATTTTTATAATTTATGGCATCAATTCGATTGAATTTGGCTATAATGCTCAATGTGCATAAAATAACTGATATCTTTTTCTGGGTTTTTGTTAATTTTATTGGTTGATTCCCTCCAATGTTTTGTAGGGAAGTTGCTGAATTTCATCTCTTATGTTAATTTCTGCTCAAAACTGTGAACTCTCAACTTCTGAAACGGTCTTTTATCTCAGTTACAAACAATTTTCGTACGAATTGATCAATGGTTAAACTTCGTATTAATTTTTGATATACTTTAAAGTCTACTTTGAATGTGTCTCTCTTAAAGCACATTTTTTCGGAAAGGAACTAAAGTTGTTCTGCGGTCTTTTCGAGAGCATCTTGATGTCTCTGAGCTTTAATACGTCACGAATAGGAAAGAGACATAACGAGATGGAACTTGGCCTAGTAATAACTGTGAAGTGTCTAGCTATTTTTAGTTGCCACAATATCGCAAGCAATAGCTTAATTTAACAAAATTCGGTACTAATTCTACAATTTTTCTGCCATCCACGAAGTGGTAATTATGAGTCAGGAAAAAATGATGTTTTCTGGATCGATTGAAAATTTAAAACTTTAGTGTATTAACTCATTTATCTGTCTATCTGTTTATTATAATGTTTAACTAAATTGATGTTCTTTTTCGCATAAACTCGTTAATACCTCAGAATAAAAGTGCATTTGGCTTCAAGGAGAGCTAAAATCTTTCACAATTCGCCTGATCCGTTCTATTCATTTTTAATGCTGAGCAATATGAAAACAAAATGAGCAAGGTTGAATATGCGTTAAATGACTTATTGTTGATGATTTTTGGAGATTAAACGTGTTGATTCAGTGCATTTTTCGCAGTTGAATGTATTTGATATAAGAACAGACCAAAAACGTGGAAAGGCATCCAAAAGAACATTAGAATTTGCGGAGTGTACAAAGCTATAAAGGCTAACTATAAGGAAATCTCTCGTGCGCTAAAATATTCCGGAAGTGTATGCGTTACCGATCACGTAGCGAACAGGTGCGATCGTGCGTGCTCAATTCTTCTCTGTTTACCAGTGATTAATGTTCATTCAAGGTAACATTAAATTTATTTTATAACTGGTCGTACTATTTCCAAGAAAAAGGTAGATATGCAATAAACACTCCATTTTGGACTAGCTCATTAGATTTTTGAGGCAAATTTGTATTAGAGGACTCTGCTTGGAGCCATTTGTACTTGTCTGCAGCTAATTGAATATTACGAGGATTACTAGGGTGTAGCCGAGGTTTCATTTGTGTAGTATCCACCAAAAGTTTAGAGGAATCGGAGGAGAGGATGTGTAGAATCTCCTAACTTGATTGATCTTAGTTATCGTGGAAAGCGTTACTTTTTTTAAGTGAAACATATTTCTGTGTTCTTTTTCCAACTCAATCTTTGTTGTTGAAAGGATGACGATTTCATCTATCGTTTGTCTACAACTGATTTAAGTATGTCCTCTTAAAATTTCCCAGAAAATTTAACTGTGGAATCTATTTCATCAAGGGAATGCATCTTGTTACATATTTTTAAAAAAAATTTTTGCACTAAAGTTATGCTACTATTTTTTAAATCAGGATTCTATAATGATTTCATTTGACTAATTTACACCACTTGGTACTGTGTGACAACATCTGCTGTATTTATCCACGTTTAAAAATATTCTCCGTTTTCTTAAGTGTTAAGGTTGTTGACTAAGATTTCATTTTTTGTGTCGAGGGTTTGGTTGTTTACGCATGCATTTCGCTCGACGTTCTCGATAATTTATTTTGCAGTCTGATTGGTGAACTTCCAGCCAATAAGCAAATCGGATCATCATCTTTAATGCCACCCCAACCGATTACATTGTTTTACCTTCAGCGTTATTGATTGACTTATAAAATTGGTAGATTAAGTATTGCGTAATTTTTTTTTTCAACTAAATTTAGCCACATTAATTCAAACAATCCATGATTACTTAATTAATTTGTTCGGGCGATCACGTTAAGGTAATTAAAAATTAATAGTATTTTTTGTTTATCTGAACTCAAAACATTTTCGATTGCAAATCAAGACGGCAACTTTACGTTTCACAGCATCCGTCAAGGTAAGTGGTTAAAAGTCAATCAATCTATCTCGTCTCAATCGAGTAATAGTTTATATATTTATTTATTTATATTTGAGTTGCGTTGTTTTTTATTGTGATTTTGTGTGCTTTCTGTTTCCTTAGGTCTGCTTGATCGTGATCTATTGCCTATTAATTTTCGCAAGCTCATTTCACTTGCTAAAAATACCCATCTGTCAGATCAAACTGATCAAGCAGATAAACGTGAGGAGAAGGATCAATTAATGTACAGCATTAGTCGTATGAGTAAATGCCCAAATCCGTCTGAGTCTCAGGAACCTTTAAATATCATGTCTCACGCGAATCTTCTCCTTACACCTATGGATGGTGATATTTTCATGGAGGATTCAATTCTCAATGATCCATTCGTCGTGGAGACTTCAACTGACGTAGAAAACACTGAAACTACTACTGCTACTACTGTTTCCCCTAAAGGAGATTGCATGGGTGATTTTGATGAGGAATTGCCTCCGGGAATTGTACTGTATGAATCAGCATCACTGAATCAACTCCAAATATCTAAGGAGACGGAAAAGCCACTTTCATCACCACCTCAATTGGCAGATTATCAAAAGACTCCTCCACAATCGCGAAGACAATCCCTGGATGTCTACGATAATCACATTATCGATGACGAATTACCAATGGAAAAGAAGAGTAAAAAGGGGAGTCCACAGAAAAGGTCTCGTTTCTATCGAATACATGTAGGTTTACTTGAATTCCTATCTAATCTGAGTTATTATGGACCTACTTCAACACTACGGAATTCGATATTAATTTAGAGCTTGTAGTGATTCGTGTTTTAACGTGAATTTAAAAGTTACATTCAGTGTCAGGGTGATTTGGGGTGCTAGAACTGTTCTGCGTTTGTCTTTAAAGCTGATATACTGATAAGAATTCCTAGGTTTAGTGTTGATTGGAGGGCTTTTTGATCAGTTGATTTGACTGAATAGTTCTTAATGATACTTTCATTGATCTGTATCTTACAGTCATGAGTCGGTTGATCTAATTAGCGGAGGTATTTCAAACTCAGCAAAGCCCATTAAATTACACTCGAGGTAAACTCTAGTTATTTATTCTATCGGGATTGAATCATGAACTTCTCATAGCTCTTTTAACATCAGTAATTGAGGATAGCATTTGTAGAGATGACAGTTTGATCATCTCCACCATTTACACTATTATCAGTACGTATTTGCCTGAAAGAAGCCGTATTGTAAAAGCACTTAAATTTAAAAACATGAGAACTATAAATCAATCTCTACCTCTTTACAATAGCCCCAATTAATCCATTCTTGTAATTTGCGCTAGAGGCTGTACTCACTCTCCGCGCCCTATCAGGAACCAATTCAACCCGGACGGACTTGCTATCTCTACACCTGGCGTTTGCCATCTCCTGAAAACGTCGCGACATGCACCAAAGTAGATGCAGCGTGTTTTCGTCACACCAATCAGACTTTGGGATTGCTCTTCTCTAAGCCAATCGCAAGTGTAAGTTCTATCTACTTATGTGACTTTAGTAGTATGTGTTGCTTTACGTAATTTGTATAAAAACTACAGCTTAAAAAATTGGTAGATGCCGTCTTTCCCATATCTCCAATGCTACAGAGCGGTTGGTTTTTATGAGCTCAGATTTGAGACTGATATAATAGATTTTGCTAAAGAATTTGGTGGGAGCCAGAATCATTTTTTCAATATCCTGAGAAGAATTCGTAAACACTCCATGAGTGGAATTCATACACTTCATTATTTGATGAAATTTTCTCATGCTCGTGCCCAAACATGAAGTATTCTCATCACTACGATGGTAACTACCTTCAGAGCAAATCCACCCCTTATTTCTAAACTGCTGCATCTCCTTAATATACGGGGAATTCATCATTTGGCAAAACACTGAAAATCTAGATTCCAAAATAACTAGAATTTGAACCACCAGTTTGAATCGAATCTCCTAGAGATTTCGCTTATCAGTTTACTCATTACCTAAGCTGTAATTCAATATAAGCCATACAGCTGTTATAATGTTTTTAAAATAATCCGGCTGAATTCCAAGTATTGGAAGCTCAGTTTTGAAATGTATATACGATATTAACTAATTAAACATCGATCCTGAGTCGCACTAACTAAAATGCCCTTCTACATATGCATAACACCTATAAACTAAACTTACTCGGCTTTTAACCGATTTGTGATCAGCACATTTTCATGTCATTCTGTTTAAGGCACCTAACTATTACTGTCGATTTAGACTAATCGTGCCACGAGAACACAATACTCATAAAATGTCCCATATATATTCATATATATATATATATTCTCTCTATGCTCAGACAGACATCATGTGTTGCATGTTAAAACGACAATTACACTCTCGAAATGTGTGCCTTTGGTCTCCTAATTTAGGGTACACTGAGACTAGTAACAATAAACCAATTCTGAGATGGGATTTTAGCCGCCCCTAGGCTTTGACTTAGCAGCTTAATTCTGTGAATATTCGCTTAGTAGTGGGAAACACCAAACCAGTGCTGCAACAAATTTAAGTGTAAAATGTATATAACTAGTGGTATAATTTCCATAGATACCTTTCTTCTCTCTATAACTTCTGAATTTTTAACTCCTATTTCCCCCAACTGTGGGTAACAGTGACCTAATCGGCTCTTCTCAGTCTAGGGCTGAAGGTAAAAGTTTTGAATTAGCAGGTGTTTTTTGTATAAGCCATGATGAATTATTGGTCCCCAAAAGAGCTAAACTATATTAAAATCATGCGGGATGGTGTTTTTCCACTAATTTATGCCAACTGATGGCTCCGTAACTCTAAAGATCAGGATAATTCGAACCTTTTATGCTTAGTCAAATCTTTCTATAACTTCGACTATGAAATTAAGAAAGTGTAAATGAATGAAAGCCGCTTTTAAACACTAAAATTCACTGAAATTGTCAACTTCTTGCCTCGGAAACTAAGCTCAAATCCAAACGTTTTAATAAATCTGGATATCTAAGTGGCTCCATTCATAGCTGGAGCAATGCGGAAATCGTGATTGTAAGATTGAAATTCCTTCAGTTTATATAACCTCTCAGGAAAAGTGCGTCCTATGTCTAAATTGTATCTTTTATTCAAATGAACTGATTCCCAGCGTTTTGTTGTCAGTAATCAGCCCCATTATACAAGTTTCTTAGAGACGGACTGGATTCAAGCTAGATTGTGTTTTCGTGGGCCTATTTGACGTATTTTTAACTATCAGCTCATTAGTAAAGGGGTGAGAGGGAGGGAACAAAAACGAGACGATGCATACCAGGTTCGGAAAAAGTTTACGCTCTATTATGCGTAATGGTCTAATGAAAGAATGGTCTAAGTACGTCTTTATTAAACAACTTCTTATAGATAAGGTATTATTGAATGCATTGACATTAAGATCTTTATGAGAATGAAGGATGGAAAGATAGACCGAGAAGCATGAAAGAGAAAGCAACCGTCTTGCTACAATGGTCATTCCTCTCCTCAGCAGCTTGATGTTGGGTATACTTTGACATGCTAGCTTCCTCATTTGTTCTCGCCTTGCATCTATGTTATGCTCTTGGGGTTGCCAGGTTCCATATTGGTCGCCGTGGTTACAGGCTTGGCTTTCGTAGTAGCAGAGCAAGAAGGAGTATATATGAATCGTTGTTTTGATCACTAATTTTAAATTGTTTTATTTATTTATTATTGTAGTCGGACTTTGTGTGCCGAGTACCACTCTACATGCAATTTGGAATACTTCGCGTGCGTCTTCGCAGGACAGCAACAATGATACTCAGTGAAGAACAACTGAGCTTAGTTCAACGCACTCACTCGATCCTCGCACAATTTACAGTCAATGTTAACCAGACGAAGAATTTTGACCTCATCTATGACCTTGGTGGAAAGTCCACTGTGGCTTTTTACACCACGCCACCCTCGACGTCTTTCACCAATCTGACAGCCTTGACTTCTGTTGGAAACTCTTCTTCTGGAAGTAAATTCGAACCTATTGACCCCTTCTCTCAGCTGCAAATTGATCCTCAATACACCGACCTCTGTTGCCTCTTTCTCATTATAAAACAACCCGGTGAGTCATTTGTATTACCTTGGATTTACCACAGAGACACCAATTTGTCATGCCCACTGTTCTCCAAATTAGCAGTTAAATTGAGTATGAGATCGTATCTTTATTAGTTTCGTTTATAATTGTTGTTATATTTGGCACAGCAAAAAGTTTACATGGGGAAGTGTCTGAATAATGGAACCCGCAAACGAGTTCAATAAGATATATACTGAGAGGAAGATTAATAATAAGTAGGTAATGACGTAAATCTGATCAGAAATTCGCATTCCATCAAATCTCTTGTTGATCAGAAATAGCCCGTGCGGCTGGCTATCCAGATTACAGACTATGTACTAATGAGCATCGATCTCGTGACCTTCGGATTAACAGACGTGCATATTAATGACGGTGCGCGTCTTTAGAGAAAAAAATCGACTTTGATGGTTATTTAATTTTTCTTTTTTCCAGAAATGACACTGGATGAAGCCGCCTCAAAAGATCTACTTACATGGGCCAACGAACGTGACTATTATCTACAACGTGCAGCAGCAGCATCAGCATCAGGAGAAGACAGCAGTGCCTTTTCTGACTCTCCTCCATCCTCTCGCAACGAACCCCTCAATCTTCAAAGTGGTATTTGTCCTCGCTATGGCCTTGACCTCTCCTCCCTTCCCTTAGGAGAATGGAGAGGGCGTCTTGTTCGGCCCATTGACCTGCCCTCCGAAGATCCGGGGGCTTACGCTGTTGCTGGACCCAATACCCAGGGTCTATGTGGCTCCAGTTGCGTCCACCCGGAAATGCTGAAGCATCTACCCGAGGAGATGCAAAGCCTCGGTCACACTTCCTACCTTTATTATTTCCAATTCAAGTATGGACGTGTGGTGAATATGGTACAGAAGACTCGTGAGTTGAATCCGTCATTGCCTTTGGTTACCGCTACTAGGATATCCAGACATCTTAATGCCTCTAATGTGAGTCTGAGGACTTAAATTTGGATGCATTTGAGCGCTTTTATCCATTGTTTCAATATTTATCTTTTAACTCCCGTGGTAGGCGGTATTTCACTGGAAAAATTAAAAGGAGCTTAATTCCAAAAGCGACTAAAATAACAGTTGAACTGAGATATGTGTGTGTGGCAATTTTGATTTGTTGTTCAAACCTACTTGGTTTAAAGTTTTTATGGGCGATAAGTTCATCAAGGAATTATTTTAAAAGGTCGATGAATGATTTGCGTGTATTGGATACCGTGTTTTTAAACAAAAATGTGTATTTTCGAAGTTGTGAAGTTGTGTATTAGTGATACATCTTCCTTGGGATGGGATTCCGCACTTCTGGAGGTTTCATTCAGCAGCTTCTACTTGATCGTGCCTCTGGTTGGATTCTTTACTCTTACTGAGTTCAGATACCTTTGTAGTGCTTACATGATAACACAAAACCAAACAGTGCCTCTTAAGTTATCTTATTAGTTGCAAGCAAATGTGAAAGACCATAAAGTCTGAGTATGCTATTTCTGTAAAGTCATAAATAAGGACCAAGAAGTACGATGAGTGTAATGGGTGAGCGGAAGTGGTCATATTGCTACAATTCTCTTATTCTTTAATAGACTTGAAGCTGAATATACGTTCTGATCTAGACAATGATCTGTGATTTCCCCACCGGTCCACTCTCTGCATGTTGGCGTGCGTGTTTCCATACTGAGGCTGACTAGGTTGTTGACTTCTTAACGGGCTTTGAGGCTCAGAATGTCTTATTTAGCCTTTTTCACACAACTCTGCGGTCACACGCTCTGGTTAGACACCTATACTCAACTCGCCCATTTCATATTTTCTCCCCTCATTCCCATACCATCTTCCGTCACGCTTTTGTTCCAACTCAATTCTTGGCCAAATGAATTAGGAAGAGGCGGTTGCATCCTGTCAGCTTTGTGCGGGGATACTTAACTCTGTTGGAGTTAAGATAACAACTAAAGGTTGGCAGCTAACAGCTAATAACACCAACAACCGTCACCAATTCGTGGCTGTTTGGATAAGAGCTAACAATATTTGTGAAGCATAACAGAGGAGATGAGAGGCAAGTGTAGGAGCCGGTAACTGAAAGGCGTGTGTACGAGTGGAAATACAGAGACAGTTTTATATGAGTCACTTGGGTGGGGATGCGCGAGAACACGAACGCAGATGTACTCTTGTGTGAAAGGAGGCGGTTATAGAAAGGCGGGAATCGATAGGCACGTTTAGACATGACAGATAGGGATTTTGCGTCATTGGGACATGAAAGACGTCACTGCGACTACGTGGACGAAAAACCGAGGTATTGTCATGGGGAATGCGAACAAAGAGTGATTCCGGAAATACATGAAGAGTCATCCTTCAGGTTTCTTTAGTGTCGGTATCGGTGGTACCTTATTTTCTCACGAAAAAAATTCTTAAAATCCGCCTTTTAATGGGTTATAACAATGCATTAAAGTTTTCCATTCATATTTAATCATAATTTTAGATAATGACGGGAGTCTGTGCAATGAAAAAAGACGACATCGGTCGTGCTGAAAATCGTATTCCTCAGCTTTGCATTGTTCATCCGCTCAACTCCTGGTTATGGTTAACAGTTTGCCTAACACCAACTGTGCTCTATCAAGTCTATCGATGTCTATCAACTGGGGAGCTTTCCAATCGTCTACATGAGTTGATCTATACTACTGATGGTGATGGCGACAAGGAATTGTCCTCCTCAAA
Source organism: Hymenolepis diminuta (assembly GCA_900708905.1). Lineage (NCBI taxonomy): Eukaryota > Metazoa > Platyhelminthes > Cestoda > Cyclophyllidea > Hymenolepididae > Hymenolepis > Hymenolepis diminuta. Next base: position 760,704 of record CAADRB010000016.1, on the reverse strand, counting down.
CTCCGAACATCTCGTTCCTGAAGGCAATTTCCTTATGCCCGATCGGGAATCGGTTTCACCTTGTAATACGCCCTCCTTCAATAAGTACATTGTCAAAGTGGAGGGGGATGATGAAAACTCACCTTCTGGTTGGAAGATGAAAGAACCCAGTCCGGTATTCTCATGTGAGGAGGAAGAAGAATTAGATCGGCAGGTCTTGGAAATGTCTCAGGTAATCTCTTATTCAATATGTAGCCGACTTATTGGGAATCTATAGCAGTAGTAAAAAGAGGTTCGAATACAGTCGGACAATTGACAGACCGTGGCCAGGAGGTATAGGCTGGTAGTTGGCGTAGCAGTATGAAGTGGCGTGAAATGTTATCCTGTTGTGCTGCCAGTAACCGACTGGTTGTGTCAATTGACCGGAGGGCATGTGCTTATATACCTGAAAAAGTCATTTAAATCACCCTCTTATTTTAGTAATGAGACATATTTAGAAGGATTATGACCAGGACATGAGAAGACATTATTGCGAAAGCTAGCTACTCAGAGACTAGTGGTAACACAAGTACCGGGTGATTAAGAAGGAAAGTCATTCAATATTAAAGGTTATTAAATATAGTCGAGGATTGAAGTGAACCTTTTTGAGACGTCGAGTTAAGCTGTTGTTAACGTAGTATGTTAACACATGTTAGGAGAAAAATGCGTTGTAAATTCCATGAATCTACTTTTGGCTTTCTATAATCCATTCAATAAGTTTGTTTATCTGTATTTGTGAATATTAGTTCCTTGAAAATATGGTGTGGTATATGTTCAGGACCATCTGCAAATAGCTCATTTGGCCTAATAAAAGAGGTGATAGGTTACAAGTTTTTCACTATGGAGGCTCCCCGTTATCTCTTTGCCGAAATCGATTTGTAAATGAGTTATGTTGTTGAATTTGCATTGCTATTTGGGTGCCGCCACAACGTATGATTGACAGTCCCAAACTAAATATTATTAATTTTGATGTAATAGAAGAAGATTCAAACCAGTGAGTTTAGATTTAGTCAATAGAGATCGAACGAAGGAACTCTTGGAACCCTCTGAATTTTTTGCTTTCATTGTTCTCTACATTGTTTAGTTTGAAGAAGCTTTCAAGCTAGTGGCGATTAGAAATTGACTTTCAACCTTCCTTTTATAGCATGGGATAGGTGGAAGTAACTGTAATTTAGCCGAACCTATTTAGCCCAAGGCAGATTTCGAGCTAAAATGTGTAGAGCAGTTGCTTTTCATCTTAATGTACTAGTGAAATCTGGCGTTCCTACTAATTGGATTTAAGTGGTAATGTGTATTTTCCTACTTTTTATAGCACATAAATAATGAGACGGAAGTGCCATCATTTGCAAGATTACAAGAAGCTTTCACCACAGTCAGTGCATCTGAGGCAGTTAATTTAGAACGTTTGGAGGTGTTAGGTGACTCCGTCCTAAAATTCGTTTCGAGTCTGTACATTTTCGCAACTTCCCCGCACAATACAGACGAGGGCCAGCTTACCTTTGCCAGAATGGCACACATCTCTAACTCCAATCTTCACCGAATCGCCGTTCGTCATGGTCTCTTCCGCTACCTCGCTTCCGTCAGATTTAAACCGGACGTTATGTACACTCCACCTTACTATGCCATTGCGGATCAGGTTGGTTTGCACTGCTTCTCCTAATATTTAAAGATTTTTGCTTGCTGGGAATAAAGGATCACTAATTGTTGCTGGATAAGATCACCTAGTTGTGGTAGGATGAAACTAGGATTATCAGTTGCAGAGAAAAGCTAATAGAAGGAATTGGCTGGTTGGAGTTGAAAAGGGGAGACCTGGGTGAACGTGCTGACTCGAGATGGGAGTTAAGTTGTCCATAGTTACAGATTTGAAATAATTAAAAGACAATGAAGGATCTATTTGGTAGCTTAGGCGTAAATCCATGCTGATTAGGCTCTTGAAAAGGATGAATGTTGAGTCTGAAGACCGCTTACGGCTCCCTTGGAGTTTTGATTGACGTACTCACGTATGATTGGGGTTATGATCTTGGCAATTGATAGCGACTCAGTTAATTGGCAAATTGCCCCTAAGTTTAAACTCGAACAATCTAGGATCTGTCAGACGTTTACAAATGACGAAAATGTACTTGGAAATTCATTCCTAGTCTTGTGTATTAGATATAAATGCTTTTCTATATCTGTGCCTGTATCTGTTCAGGAACAAGCTCGCAAAACTCATGACCAGCGACAGTTTGTGAAAGTCTGCGACAAGACCATCTCCGATTCAATGGAATCTCTTTTGGCAGTTTGTTTCTTGACTATGACCCCGCCAAGAGTTGCCCGTCTCTTGCAGTTATACCGTCTCTCCAATGAACCCAATCCTCTGTCTCAATTGAAACCCTCTAGTCTTCCCCAGTCAGGAGATGAATATCCCTCCTGGGTACCCCTGATTCTGAAATCCCCTTACCGAGTCATTGATCCGGAATTTGCTAGGGATGATTGGGAGTCAATGTCCATACGTCAGGCAGAAGTTAGCCGAATATTGTTAGCAAATATCCCGAAAACTAAAGCCGCTGCTGCTGCCGCTGCAATCGTTGGAACGTCTTCATCAGACTTGAACTTGGAGGTACTTGACCGCATTGGAAAAGATGGAGTAGGAGGCGATGATGATTTCTACACAATTCTTGAAAACAGACGACCTTCACTTGTATCTCTGGAAAACATTATAGGCTACAAGTTCCGTCGTATTAGAATACTCCTCCAAGCTATCACTCATCCCTCCTCTGAACTGGCATTCAGATGGGGATGCTACCAGAGGCTGGAGTTTCTCGGAGATGCAATTTTGGACTTTGTTGTGACCCAACGCATCTTCAGGGACCACCCGAATATGGACCCCGGTGAAGTAACAGACTTAAAAATTTCTCTCGTGTCGAACGTCAGCTTGGCTGTTATTTGCATTCGAAAGGAGATCTACAATTTCCTAGAACACATGGATAACAATCTGTGGACATTCATAAATAACTTTAAGAATGCTGTGTTGCAGAATTCTAGTAATATTTGGCAGCTGGAGGTATGTGTTGATTGTTCGTGTATCAGTCAGATTTCTCTGATGAAAAAGAAGAGTGAAAGGTAGCTTAGAGAGCAGATCCCGCCTAAACTTACACCCATCCAGCTCATTTCAATATTTACCACGAAACATGATATAAGGAATAACAAGAGAGAAAACAAGTTGGAAGGCGAGATAGTAGTGAACAGGATTTATTGAAACCTCGGGAAGGAGTGGTGGGTTGAGATGTAGTTGCAGATTTGGGTGAAGGTTGCATATGCAAGGCTAATATATTACAGGGAGAACAATTCTGATTTTGAACAGAATAATACCGTCCGGTGATGCAAAGAAATAAATTAAGGCATAGTATCGATGTTAATGCGTGGGTTGTTTCCCAATAATTATGACAGTTGGGGGAAGAATGAGTCAACGGACAATGTGAGTTATGGGGTGTGTGGTGGAAATATCATCATTCTTGTGAAGACTTGCTCAGACTGGCAAGCAAGGATAAGGAAAGTTATATATGAAGAATTCCTGTCCTGAAAATGAGATATTTCATTGCTGCTCTTAACTCTTTTCACCTTCAGGGTACTTGTAAAATTAATTTTGCTAAACTAATTTTCAAGATGATTGGGGTGACAATTGAGCTGATTTTCATGGACAAAAGTTTGAAATCACTTACAATTTCTGTCTATCGTTTGATATCGGAGGGAAGATTGAAAAATTGCTCAAGAAAAAGATTGTCGGTTGTACCACTTCCATCTCTACTACAGGGAATTTAAATGGGTATACGCTGAAACGTAAATACATGTTGCTAAATTACCAACATTCTTCGCTCAAACCGAAATTTTTAGGCTATTTATCTGGCTATCTATCTCTTTTCTTCTTAGTTATATTTCGTCGCATTCTTACCTTGCTTTCTAAAGTTTAATGTTCAAGATCTGAAGTTTAGTAGTGTTTTTGAGATTTGGGTTGAGAGTTTGCCGAAGTTTTCTTGCTCACATAGAAATATATGTCAAAGCAGAGGGCTGTTCAAGTACTCTGCTGCGCTCAATTAGTTATACGCCAATTTGTGGTTGTGAACCCCCTATTTATGTCTGAAAACATCAAGTAAAGCTAATGCGGTCTAGATTTAGAGGTCTAAAGTATCACTAATCCCGTCAATGAAACTCGACTAAATTGGGCAAGATATTTTCTCGTTAAACTAATGATTCATCTGCTCTTCCAAGATTAGTGGATTAAGAATTGAGTTGAACCATGAGCATGTATATTTGGTTAGACAAAGCAAATACAGAAAACGGCACTAGTGGATGAAAAATTTGGGATTGGAAGAGAAGGAATCGAGTGCCATTGCTGAGCGAGTGGAAACCGGTTTGTGATAAACAGAGCGGAATAAGGTAGGTTCAATACCTAAGTACGTTGAAAGTCAGCAACCTAGCCAGAGTAATTTAACATGAGCACAGCGCGTGGATGGTACATGAGAAAACATTGAGCCATGGGCTAAATTAGGGCATAATCCTTCAAGTTCCTGTCTCGGAGCAGAGGGTTGCGGTCATGTTGGCAAGATGACCGTTTCCTTTCACTCCTAATGTTTCTTGGTTCCCATTTACATTTCTTATGCGTCTTATAGACTTTTAAATTAATTTGTCCTATCTATAAGATGTTCCCTGATTAATACATGTTTGACCGCGCTTCCTACTGTGTAATATTCCCGTATTTTTGTCCATTTTAGCATGAATGCAACCAACGCAAAGAGACTCTCTCATATAAGGTCCTAGGAGATATGGTTGAGGCCATCATTGGTGCTATTTTCGTAGATTGTGGTGGAGTTACTAGTGTCGTGACTAGTGTCATCTATAACCTGCTAGAAAATGAATTCGGTAAGTCTTCTTCTGCTCTCTCCATCTTAGGCATTGTGTTACTTTTGATGTATTTGGCACCCTTCTTTGGTTAACTCTACCCAATTATAATATGAGAAAACTACACGTAAAATGAGTATTATGTCCACTGGGTACCGTGGACAATGTCAGTATAATTCTAGTGGGAGTCAGAACTAATTTTATGAAATAGCATAAAACATTTGACCACTTAGGGATGACTGAGTGGGGGAAACATTAACACATTTAGTTGGAATCACCAGTTCCTTGAGGCAGCAACTGTGGCCACTAAAATTAAGTCGAATGAGGACACTTAATAACGAAAATCGGACGAGGAACATGAATAAAGAAATGGTGCCGCACAGCAGGTCAGTTAAGGTCTTGACAAGTTGTTTCGGGACACGACAACGAGGCTTTAATTAATATTTCAATTTTACTGTTTCCCAAATGTTCCGTGATTTCATTATAAACTCTGTGGCCTTGGGTTTCGCATGGTAGTTTTTGGCGGTTTTGCGTCGATCTAAGCATATACTTCTGTAATGATATACCTTTGCGCCTGTGCAACTGGTTTTTGAACTTCCAGAAACTTTTTTGGATGTTTAATCGCTTTTTAATCGTAACATTTTTAATGTAACGTTTTTGGAAACGTTTTATAAAAGCCCTGGAAACTCCAGAGTGAACACGTCTTATCCAGATTACATTTTCATATATTGTGTCTGTTACGACTGTTTAGATAAACTAAAGAAACATGCTTGATGGCAGAGGGGAAACCAACGTAAACAAATCGTCATGCCCCAAAGGAGGCATTGAGGGTCTAGATATTGTAGGTTAGATGAGGATCGAAGACTTTAAGTTACCACAACCACGTCTGACTTTTGAAGTCAGAGTTGAAGTCCTCAGTGGCACATATTCTGCGAATAATATAATTAATCATATTAGTTGAAACGGTACAAGTGAAGGATATGCAAGTTTCTCATCAAAAAATTTTCTAGAATGAATCTGCCATGAAACAAACTTTCCTTTTACAGATTTGTGAAGTTTACCATATACTGCTAATCCCATTATCAGATGTGTATGTCAAGTCCGGGTGTTGATTTAGTTCCTATTTAATTTGTTTACTTTCGAAAAAAAAGTAAAATAAGAGGAAGGTGGTTTAGTTGTTACTTAAGCAAGGAAATATATTCCGGCTAATCTGCTTCAAATAAATAAGGGGTTAGAAGGCTGTAAAATAGGTGTGATAACCACAACTTTATTAGACTCGTTGAAGGAGGAATATCAGTTAGGTGTCTAATTTTTGGCTCCTAGTTATTCCGTAGACTCTACCTCCTATCCTTCGCTAATCTTAGCTGAGGAATATAGAAATATGGCAGCTACAGCCAGCAAGACTTATTAATAGCAGTCTTCAAATAGGGAGAGGAGACTAGCCGAAATGGATTAGTCTGTAGGTGCTGAGGGTGATATGTGGGATTGGAGATAATTTCGTTGGCTTAGATTAGTCGCAGGTGATCAACAAGTTAGGTTAAATTGACTCAGTTGATTGAGTTTCCCCTATTTAATACAGTTCTGGTTACTTGATTGCAGCTTTTGAGAGCACGTCGAAACGAATAGTAGTGTCAAGCTGACTCGATGTAGAGAATATTTAGAAAATAATTTTTAATCACGAAGAGCCTAATAAAACTGCAGACGTTGTCTCCTGTGTACTAAATATGTTAAAACGGTCTTAGCACAGAAGTAAAAATTCATTGGCTTCGCGTCGATCATGGGCTTATTGCCTCTGTTAGGGTGTGTCTGGTAGTTATTAGATTTGTTTAAAAGGAATTAATCTCAACCTCCTGTCCATTTTCAGAGGAGTACAGCAAGGGTCCCCCAATGGATCCTGTGCGTTTGTTGCACGAAACCTTCCCGGATCTGAAGATTACGTTAGTTCTTTGTTAAACACTAATATATGAGAAGAGAATTCGATTTTGTCTTATTCTTATTTTCTTTCTCTCATTTTGATGTCAGAGTCGTGGAAGGTTCACACGATTCATCTTCGGATAGTGATAGTCAACAACTGCCGACATGGATAACAAACCAATCCAAAAAGGGCCACAATTTGGGTCGATCCCGTGTCAAGATCGTCGCCAAGTACAAAGGTCGTACTCTAACCGGTGAAGGATTTAATACTCGCACGGCAAAACTCGATATTGCTCAACAGTTGGGGATCAGCGCATGCCGCCTAACGAATTAATGCACGCCTGCGATTCATTGGCGCTCCGTTGATTGACGCCTTTATTTAACAAACTGAAAAAAGCGAAATTTTGGGACAGCTATCTTTGTTTTTCTTTAATAAAAGATCTGGAAATAATGGGATATTTAATAAAGCTGCTATCATTCTGTCACCTCTCAATTTGTCATAGAAATTGTAACTTATGGTATGTTTCTCACTACTTCTCTAGTCTGAGGAGCCATGACTTATCCTTATGGTAGGGGATTTGTTCTGTTGAAAATGATTCTGATTCATTATAAAAGTTATCAGAGTAATACAAGAACTCAATATTGCAATAAAATTTTGTCTATCTGCTGAACTACCGAAAGTTGAACGAACAAAATAAAGCGATTCTCAGAAAATTTATAGTTTGAATAAATGTCAATCATTAAATATGTAATATAATACTAATGACCTATTCGTGTAACGTCATTAGATTCTTTAATTCGCTGTAGAAACATATTTTATTTCAATACATCGGGTCACTATTCGCAACATTCAGACCTAACAGTGGATATTTTAAAATTCTGTTATTTGCTACCCGCTTTTGTAGGCATCATATTTAATGACAAAAAGTTTTCTCTCTGCACTTTGTTCTCATTAACATGTGACCCATCTTAAGAAATGGAATGTTGAGTGATACAAATGTCGTTCATATCTAACATAGGCAGGACACTCGTCACATTTCGTATATATGTGGACCATGACTATTATAATTCAAATTAAAAAAGTGTTCGGATATCTCATCAGTGCTCTACATAACCTCCGAAACCAAGGCAGCCTTCTGATTAAGCTTTTATCGCTCATTTTAATACAGAGATAAACTAATTTGCATCTATAAGTAGTGTTTAAAATTAAAATACAAGTCATTTTAGAAAACATCAGAGAACTTGCTGTCATTTATTCCTAAAACATAACTTTATTTTAAATTTTTTAACTGCATATAAATTGAATTAAGAGGATTAAATATAAAAATTTAAATTAACAAAACTTCAATACGAGACCCTGTCAAAACAGCTCCAACAAATTACCATTAAAAAACAAGACAAAAATAAAATTTCTAAATTAAATCTCTTTATTTTCCATTATTAAACTTGTAATATTTTTCCATATGTCCTACAAGTCTAAAATGTTGTTTGTGTATATTGCAATTCAGGCTCAGTCATTGAAACTCACTCCATGTCTAAGGAGCAGCGTATAGCTCGGCTCTTCAAAGAAATGCTTCGAGCGAGTAATGATTTCACAGACTACAATTTCAGAAAATATTTTACTCGCCGTGTTACTGAAGAGTTTCAAAAACATAAGGACATCAAATCCTTGGAGGAACAGGAAAAATATATCGCCGAAGCAGAGGAAACACTTGCAATGCTCAAGCGCCAATCAGCAATAAGTCAATTCTATCGAGGACCTAAATTACCAATTGAGTAGATATGCTCTTTGTAAATAAATAATTTTTAGCTAGTAATTTGCGTTCTTTTTCAAAACTGCATCTGTATTCATTTTTAATAGACGTCTGGTTTCCTCATAGATTCAGTCATGATTCTCGATCAATTTTACGATCTCATTCGTGCTTATAAAAGCAATTTTGATCCGGATCGCGATGAATGTATGGAAGAGTACGTAGAGGATATGTTCAAGGTTGAGTGTGAGGGTGAATTTGATCTGTTAGAGGTTGAAACCTTTTTGAAGGAAACTTTTCCCTCATGCAGGGTCATTCCAAGGTAATTTTGGGCTTCCTTTTTTTATCTTTGTCATCCAGTTCTATTTTCACAGAGTGGATAAAGAAGACCCGATTAAGTCTAGTTAATAAGGACTCTCCTAAGAAGGAAAATGAATTGGAAGATAAATCGTCTTACTGTGTTAATACTCTTTTAGAGCTGATTCCAACGGTAATTTTTAGTCGAGTAGATTTAGAATGTGTGTTTTCGAAGAGGGCATTCATTGCTTTCCATATTTTATCCCTCGTTTTAATTGTATGCACTCTTCCTAGATTGCTATTGCCTATTACACTTATCAAACTTTTTAATGTTTTCTTTTTTGTCCCATATAGTTTAATGAGGAGCTGCGTGTGACAGATCCGAAGGACTCGAAGGACAACTCCAAGCCCCAATTAACAGAGGAAGAACGTCAAATTTATGCCCAACGTTACGGATTTTCTCGCCAAGGTTGTTCTATCCCTCCTGCAGTAAAAAAATCCTCTGAGGTGCGGTTATTTACTATTTTACATTTAGAAGACTTGTCAGCTGTTTGAATAATCTTTAGCGTCAGTTATTATTGGTCAAGAAAAGGGTGGTTAAATGTTTTCTTTTAGCTAGAACTTTCTGTATTTTGGAAAAATGCTGTCCTTCATCAGGTTTTTAGATTGTTTTCTCCCATTTTCTTGTGGACTATTTCTTGTTGATTAAATTGAAATATTTATTTTGATTTAAAATGATCTTTGTTTTGACCCTTCTCTTTATCATAACTAAGTCTTCGGAATTTTACTTTAAAGATGAAGGATTTCGGTAATTCAACTTTTATGCTGGAATGTCTGCTAATAGTAATTAGTAATGATTCTTGTGCTTTCAAGTCAGTGGTCGGGGATCATGGTTAGAGATCCATAGATGTAGATGACCAACGGCACTGGTTAATTAATAGAAGGCGCGTTTCGTTAGTAACATAATTCTCTTTCCAAGTCAAATTTTGTAAATAATTTCCTTAATGTAACATTTGTTAGTATCATATGCGAATGAGAAGGGCCTATGGTGGATTTTTATTCCCAGAAAAATTTATAGTGTTCTGCGCAAATTTTACACTAAATTTTGGGTTTAATTATGATCAGTTCGGTCTATAAAAGTGTGAAAATGTGATTTAAATGATGTATATTTTAAATATCTTGCTTTTGGTTAAATTTGGATGATCAGAACAAGGGTATTTTTTACATTTAGAGTTTATAATCGTTCTTTGACTTTCAGATACCAGTTTGCGTTCATCTGATAGCAGAAAGCGCATGGGGTAGTAGAGCTATTACCTGGTTGAGGTTAAATTATACATCTGATTACTTGCAAATCTTGTTAGAACCCTTTCGATTAAATTATTTCATGTCCCCCTATGCAATATTTCAAGATTATTTAGAGAAGCTTCAACAACACTCGATTTGATTAGAATGGAGGTATCTTTTGGATCACTGATAAGAATTTTATATTCTATCGCTCCTTTTTCCCAAAATTAATCAGTATCTTTGGTCATTAAAGTCACTGGAGGGGCATCGATCTCGTGATATCTCACCCTTAATCTTCACTTTGAGTTAAAGACTATTTAATGATTGGAATGACCAATTGTACTTGTAAAGAGTGGGATGGTTGTATGTGAGTTTACAATTGCATGCTATCTCACTCGCTCTAGTCTAGACGTTTTCAGTGTTGAAAGGAGAAAACTAATCATTGCTATGATCCCTCTAAGCTTTACGAAAGCCATTAAAACGTGATGGGAAGAAGAATTAGAGAGCAGCTAAATTTTTGGTTTTGTCAAGTTCAAGAAGGAGATTTTAGACAACGGGAAGTCGAATAACAGCATGTTGAATGGAAGGAGGGAAGTAGAAAACTGAGTTAAATTTCGAAGTGAAACAAGATAAGTTGGCGTAGTGATTAGCGAACTCATTTCTCACTAAGAAGGTTCCATGATGCCACCCTCTTAAAATGAGTATTGAAATACTCCTAAATGGGAATTTGAGAATTATTATAGTTAAGCCTAGGTCGGGAATTAGGTCGTATCTTTCAATATTTTATTGAATGGAGAAGAAATAGTGGGACAATAACCGAAGGTAGCCTTTTGACTTTCGTATTTATCGTTGTCCGTCAAAATTCGTTCATGTTTTTTAGCCGGCGAGCAAAGTTCGGTATCTGGACGGGAAGGTGGTTAGCAACAAAGGAGCAAGGTACATTGAAATCAAGAAGGAGTATCCGGATATGCCTCCTCCAGTTTATCTCAAATCCTCTCGGAAATATCGATTTCATTGAAGTTGTGCCATTGTGCACTGTCACTTTTTGTAAATTTACTCTGTATCTTGAAAATTCCTTCCTTTTATCACTAACAATTATGTACTTATATTTTGCGTGTCAACATTGGAATTATATATGTTTTGCATATCTCGTATTTTTGAAAAGGAAAGAAAGGCAAAGTGGGGAATTTCGGAATTGAAAACGATGTCAGAAAGCGTGTATAAGGGGGGTTCGCACCCAGGTGTGTAAATGGGTGTTCATACTCGTCATGCACTTATTGATGTAGTGAAAGCAATGATCTGAGAATAAGTCAATAGGGTTGCCATATATATTGTTTTCACTAAACCGGTCTTGAAAAGTGAACTTCGCATATGAATAATTTTCCCGAGAATTCAAGCCATGAAAATTTTGTCGTCAATAATTGGCACTTTGCATTTCTTTACCAATATTTTCATCGTAGGAAAGGTGATAAAAATCTTTTCATCTTCTTTTTTAAAATCATTTAAAGCATCTTAAAAAAGTTTGAATTTATATCTTTTTATTCAGCTTTTATATATCTGTTCGAATTGGGGATGACTTCCGTATTGATAGGTCTAATTTCAAATTGCGTTTGTAATTTTAAAAAATTCTGGAACAGTTCGATAACTAACATTTTTATTGTCAGTTGAAATTACCTTGCTTGTCGACGTGGTAATGAAAAATTACTTAATATTTAAAAAAAATGATAGCAAAAATGTCTCCGAAAAAAGATAAACTTGAACAAATCGTACAAAACTGCTAGAAAATTTCGTGAAACAGATGGAATATAGAGAAATTATGACGCAACAATATGAGGAAATCTTCTTGAAACCAATGGAACAATTTACGAAGAATCCGAACCTGAATCCTGAGCACTCAGATAAATCCATCCCTAACAACTTTGTTTTACAGATCAATGAAGTTAACCATGGTCCAGAGGTGGACCTTGCTTTTGATAACTGGTTTGATAAACGCAAGGATGTGTTCAGAAAAGATCTGGCTGACATCCCCGAGGAGAAAAGATTTGGACTCCTTCTTCGGCGATTGGTGACTGCGGAACACAAGAAGCTAAAAAGCTACGTTCATCCATGTTTAGACGAGTTTATCGATTCTCCTTTTTTTCTATAACCATCCTGTTTCATTTAAAAGTGTACCTGTACTCATAGCCTCACGCACGTCCTTGCCTTAGTGATTCATATAAATTGCGTTTATTTCCACTCACATGCACAAACGCAGACACACGCTGCTCGTACATTCTCCTTTCATCTCCTCTATTTCTCTCTCGAGTCCTCATCTTCGTCTATTCAACACACTTCGACCTACGCAACACTGTGTGTTCTAATTTTTGGAACTGTTGTTTGTTAACTTTCACAACACAGAGAGGCGAAATGCCGGATCGATACGAAGGATAATTTAAAGAAAAAGAGGACTGCTGGAAAACCTACTGGATCTTTCAATTCTCACAGTGTTGTCAGTTCAGCCTACGAAGACATAAGTTCTAATAGGTGACAGTATTCAACCTTGATAATTATTGATCTTTCACCTCAAGAAAAACATGGAGAACCAGTGCTGAAACCGATAGACCATATGGTTCGAAACGCTTCTGGTGATTCCTTGAAACTGGAAGGTGAACTTGACTGTCAAGTTTGTTATGATGATCAGAAAATTACTGCAAAATGCTTCGTAAAAAGCAATCTGATTTGGATCTTCTGAATTCTGATTGGTTAAACCAATCGAAGCTGCTGAAACAGATCATCCACTTCCTTGCCGAAAAATCACCTGCTATTCGGGTGGAAGAATCAAAAGTCAGCTCGAAGTAGGTGAGAAATCGGAGTGAAATTCACAGGAAGAATTCCAGCGAAGCCGTTAATAAAACATGCATGAGAAGCGAATCCGATACAGAAGTGAGTGAAGATGAAGTGAATATAATCAAACAATTTCCTTCAGTTTTCAGAGACAAATAGCGTCTAAGAATGGATAAAGACAGAACTGCTTGTCAAAGTGCTGCTAGAAGCCCTTAACGCGAAAGAACGATGCCTTGGTCCCCAGCAAAGACACTATGGAGTAGAATGCATGTGGATTTTGCTGGTCTCATTAATGACATCGTCTACTTAGTCTTGGTGGACTTGCATTCCAAGTGGCCGGGAGTAATATCAATACCATCAACGCTTACTGCAACGATTATCAGCGCATCTTCATGGCACACGGCTTCCCATAAATTCCGACATCAGACCGTGGAAAATGATTTTGTTTGTCGCAACACGATGAATACTGCAAACAAGAAACGGTTGATTGCATCCATACGTCCCCATATCAGCCAAGATCAAATGGCCAAACAGAATGATTTGTCGACACGTTCAAATGGGCCCTGTTAAAAGCAAAAGGGGAGGGAGTGACGTAGAAAGCTATTCGAAAGTTCCAACTGCCCTAGAGGACGCTTCCTCATCCGATACTCGGTGGTAAATCATATGCAGGACTATAATTGAGATGAGCAGTTCGAACCATCAACCATGCTATGATGTCGTAGTAGAGGCGTGTTCACTGTCAATGATCTCGTGCTTGCTTATGATTTCCGAATTGGTTATTCCTTCATGACAATAAGTATGGCTGGGAAAGGTCACTTAATGAAATTCAAGTAAATGACGCTAGTTGAATCAGGCATAGAAATCAATCGAGGATAAGTACTGTGGGAAGTAAATAAATGCCGGCATCAACCCCACTTTACCACACCTTGGACACTATTAGACTTACAGCAAGTGAATCCGATAAAACCAGAGAAAGAACTCCAGATTCTCCGCTCAAAAAGGACACTTCAGATGAGATCGCATTTGAAATAATACTAGGAAGAAATATGTTGTGGAAGGGGAGGTGTCAAGAAGGAATTTAAAGTATTCAAATAATTAAATGCTTTTTTGTTATATTATGATATTTCATGATATTATAATTTATTTTATATTTCCTTCCTTTCCATATTGAACACAACGTTTAATTATAAAGTTTTTTGCCTGAACTAATGAATAACCTTGACCATGGAATAATTTTCGCATTCAAAATTCTAAGATCTTTCAAATTTGTCTCCTCGACTCCTCTCTCGACAGCTATTTTTGCTGGATATTTTGGGATTGTTTGCCGAAATTACACTAATGCAGCTGTGTCAAATTAGCGGTCATGAGGGCATTGGATTCTTATAAAACGGTGTATATTTTATGGTCGATGGTGATGGTTGCCTGCCAATGCGTCCGCGTGAAGTATGTAGCTGACCACTTAAATGGGTGTCAGATTTAAGCGAAGCTGTTATTCATAAATTATTGTTCATAAATCAAAATTTTTTCAGTTGCAATTCGAAAGAGGCAGTTTTAATTAGTGTTATTACATTAAATTATTAAAGATGGTTGTCGTGTAATTAGATACATTTCCTGGATGTTTATACATTTGAAAAATGTTAAATAATATTATTATAATTAAGATTAGAAGTATAAAATCCTCGAATTTGGTGTGAACTCTGGTACAAATAATAATTTCAATTACTGAAATGATCGAATACGTGTATTTGTCAAATGAAATGAAACCAAGTTTCTACTTTTTCACAATCGTCTCATTTAAACCTATTTAATCAATGAATTAATAGTAATACAATATTATTAAACAGAATGCTTAAATAACTCGAACATATATGATAATGACAAGATATTGTAAAATTTTGTTTGAATTATGGACAGGATATGCCATAATTAAGCAGCAGCACTGTAAATCATCGTCATACATCACTGGGAGTAAGGATTCAATTTGTTCCGATACAATGGTGTTTTTCGCACACCGTGTAGGGCCACACAGGTTTCCTTGAAGCTACGTAGAAGTTGATACGAAAGCGTGGCCTGCGCTTTTATTTACTGGGGTATCACAGGGAAAGCCTTATATAAAAAAATGGGGTTTTTCATGCATGCCCAACTCCAAATCACGCTCATTTGAAGAAAATAGATATTCTCCAATTTTTGGTAAACCGAGGAGTACATGTTATAAGAGCCATCTACTATCAGAATGCAAACAGTTGAATTATCTTAATAGTGAAGGCCTGTCCTGAACCCAACTCTCCATCAAGCAGAATAATAATTTTGGCAAACGTATTTCAGGAAAGTTTTTTTAATTTGCGGCAGTTAAGTGTAAGTAGGTTTCGAGTTGTGAGTGCGAGAATGGTATTGCAATCTTATCGTTTTCACTCGCCGGGTATTGATTGGGATCTACAGTTCATGCAGTTAAAAACTACACCAGCTCAGTTAGTTTTATCCACCTTACGATGGCATTTTGTAGGCTAAAGCAAAGCACATCTGTTAAAGCTGGTCGTTTCAACAAAGTGCTTGAAAACTTTGCCGCCAAACAGGGCACATTAGTTCAAGCAGACTTATCCTCCCCGGAACTTCTTAATCGCATATCAATTCAAATACGTAACCAAAAGTTATAGACTATGCCAGCATTGCCTAATTTCAAATTACCAGGACCAATATTTTTAAATTGTAATTGAGCTTAACTAAGCGATAGTACAAATTTCTCAAGCCATGGAGTTGTAGTGACAAAGTTTATTGAACTTTTACCAAATTAAGGATTTCCTCTCGGTCCTCCCACATCAACTAATTCAGTGACATGGGCTAACTTCGAACCCGGCCACAATGATATTGCTCTTCTGGCGATGATAAAATCTGTCCAACAGTCAAATACATATATATACCTCCCCCGTGTGCCTACACACCTGAGGGATGACTCTTCATGTATTTCCGGAATCACTCTTTATTCCCATTCCCCATGACAATACCTCGGTTTTTCGTCCACGTAGTCGCAGTGACGTCTTNTTGGTGTTATTAGCTGTTAGCTGCCAACCTTTAGTTGTTATCTTAACTCCAACACACCAGCCCACTACCCACATCTTTGCATACGCGAACGTCAATCTATCCGCCAGACCTGGGAAATTCCTTGCTTATTCAATAAAGCTCCCTAATTCCAATTTATATCTATTCCTGGTGTGTGGTGAGGATGAAAAGAATTTAGAAGAGTGACATCTCTTCAGCTAGGAACCTGGAGAGTGCACTATTACAATACTTTGGCGTGCACAGAAGTATTACTCCTGTATTTCGGTCGAAAAAAGTTTATTCTCCGTATTTTCTATCATGCCCCATGGTTGTATCTTTCACAAAGATGCCCGCTAAATTACACAAATGCCATACTGCGTGCCTTCCTAGATATTATCAATTTTATGCAGCTCCCTCATAGTGCTCGAGATCATCACATTAATTTGTTAATGCAGATATGGATTCTCAAATGAGAGAAGGTCCTCAAAAATTAGAAGAACATGATTACCCCTTAATATGCTCCTTACTCACCACAAGTCAAACCTGTCAATCATTGTACCCGCTGATGATTCCAACTATGGCGTTAGTGCGCTTATCACTCGTCTTCTCAGATGGTTTAGAGAAAGCTCTTGCTCATGTTTCTCAAACCTTCACTACGATTGAGAAAACTGGTCTAACTAAATACACAGGGAATTAAATAAGCATTTTAAGAAAATCATTCAATTTTTTCTTCTTCCAAGTAGAAACACGGTAGGGTAGAGGGGACAGTAAGTGAGAAAAAGGGTGAGGAAATAAGGGAGTGCAAGCATGTAGAGAATGGGGGGGGGGAGGGAGTGCTGTATTGTTACAGGAATTCATTACACAAAGAAGGAATTTCCAGACTCCCACCCTTAATGAAACATCACAGCAAACACTCAAACACTTAGACTGTAGAAGTAGGTGGTCTAACACCCTTTACAATTTTCGATCTCGACCCCACCAAGCCCCGTCTATCATAGCTCGATTTTCTCGAAGCCCGACGTCGTTTGCCACTTCCAGTGCCCTCAACTATCAAGCGATTCACCGGTTTCTTCACCTTGTAAATACGTACAATCCAATGCTCGGAAGTAAAAGCCTCTTCCAAGTGAGTTAATTGAATATTCTTTACACCAATTTCAGAGTTGCGAGCCCTGTCAAATCCTGCTGGCATCCGAGGATCGATTGCCGCCTCCGCAAATCGATAATAGCTCATTTTGTACATCAGAGAGTTCACCATTGCTGGGGGCGCCATATGATCTATTCTGTATTCACCCTAAAGGGGGAAACAAGATCAAATTAAGATTTATTTAGGGTTTCACGTGAAAGTAACAAACAGCTCCACCTACTTGGGCTGTGTAATAGTCCTGTTCATGGATGTCTTTCGGATGTTCTCCTTGTGCAATCCTTACCATCCACAGGAATTTATTAATATCATCCCCAGAATAACCGCTCATTCCACCGAAAATAATGAGAACGTAATCCACATCTAGTGATTGCATCAACTAAAGTAAGCACATTTTACTTATTTTTTACCATTAGGTGAGGTGGATATAAATTTTTTAAAGGTAACTTACTCGAAAAGCGACAGTTTCATTCGAGGACATAGCTTTACCAACCAAGGCGATATGACTATTATTCCAGGTGTTGTTATCGACTAGGGTTGTTCGATTAGCCATCCCAGCAATCTGATAGCCATAATCCCACCATGACATCACTTTGGCATCTTCTGGAGTATTCTGCCATAGCCAGTAATAGGCCTCACCGAAATCATCCAGCAGTATACGTTCTCCACGCGATCCAGAATATGCAAGCACAACCGAGGGGCTTGAGTAAGCATTTGATGTGACCCAGGTGCAATGGAACATAAAGAGGAAGAGCACAAAGGTCGCTACCATGACAACGACCTTGCGAACGCTTATTCCCAAAAAGTCATCACCTCTACTGCTTTCAGCGTCAGATTCGGATTTTCCCTTCTTCTGTTTTCCACCTTCAGATGACTTGGACGGTTTGTCATAAAGTTGCTTCTCACGTGAAGTTGACCGCTTCTTTTTGGCCTCCTCTTCATTCTCTTCTCCGATTAAAGCGTCTTCACGCAAGTAAACATCGTAAAGACGGGAGAAGGCAATAGCGGCCAGAACACAGACAATGGGGGCCAGGGTGAGAATAAGACGCACCATAACGCCAGCAAAGTAGGAAGCGAAAATGGCATAGAGTATGGCGAAGACGCGCAGATCGTTCAGTTCGGAGAAACAGAACCACACGCCAGCGGGAAAGACAGTAACAAGGATATGAAGGTCAAAGAAAAAGGAAGTCCAGGTGGTTGGCTGATGTTCTGACACGGAGCTAATAATTGGAATGTGAACTCGAGCGTAACCAGTATCCCAGAGGGAGTAGAATCTGCAAAGTCATAAGGGTATATTAAAATTTGATGCGTTGTTTCAAAATCAACAATAAATTTAAAATGTGAGCACTAACGGTTCTCAATATTGTGACTTCTCATTTGACATATTCCCCCAATATGTGAAACTTTCAAATACCAGCTCATGGTATAGTCCTATTCTCTGCAAACTGAAGTGATATTTAGATCTATCTTAATATGATCTGGGCAAACTCAGCTTAATTTCGGTGACCGAGATTAAATCTTAATTTGACAACACTTAGCCAAAATTCCCCCCCCCCCCTCCCCCATCATCCCCAGGATTTAGGTATCCAGTTTATTCAATATGAAGAAAAGTATACATCAACAAAGCACCCGTGAATAAACGCTTCTAATTTTATCACTCTTGGTCTTCATTCGCTTATTTCACCAGATTAGCTACCATCTAAAATAGCCCCTTAAGCCCCCTATCCTAGCCTTTATGGCATGTTGTCCATTATGGTATGAACCAATGAAACACTGCATTTTCAATAGTTTCCATTTAAAGCCGCTTTTGTGTAAATTAAGGGGAGAACTAAACTTACCGACCGCTCCACGGCGCAATAACACCGGCCGCTGTTAAACCACAGACAGCAAGGAAGACCAGACCGGCTATAACAACGATACCCATCGTGAAAAGGGAACGGAATTTGTTGGAGGGCACCAAAGTTTGAAGATATTGGAAGAATGCCACGGCCTGTGAAATAACAACAGAAGTTGACGTGAATATTGCTACTACTGAAATCATTTCGGTAGAAGAAAAACAAAAATTACCATCTCAGCTATTACTTTTAACATCCTACCCTCCAAACCCATTCAAGAAGGCGTTTTCAGTATTAATTCTAGATGAGAAAGTAGCATCGTGGGGCCGTTCTGATTAAAACATCGAATTCTGTCTGAGAAAAGCCAGACCTAATCGATTATTAATTCTGCTCATTCTGAGTGTGCACCGATGGGCATCGTACGCGTGACCTCAAAGATTTATTCTCCCTCATCACGCTACTATTCTTCAACGAACTTCTGGAACTAAGCTGTAGAGCATCTTTAACTACACAAAATTACTGCACACCATGGCCTTATAGTGTTTAATTTTCTCACTTTAACAGTATGAAATTTAATTTCCAGTATTTTTAGTTTTTCTCAGATAGTCTGCTGATGCTATCATCTTGTGATATTTTGTAATTTCTGGTTTTAAATGCTTTATTACATTTATAAGTTTTCGAATCACTTCATTTTGTAATTTCATATACTTAAATGTTTTTAATTACTGTAAACATAACGGAGACCACTATTTTTCGAGTTTATTACCTATAAAATCAAAGTTTTCTAGGTAATGAGGAGTACTGTGCTTCTTTGTCGTTTTTAATTTTGACAAGCACATTTCGTTTAAATCAATTAGGTTATTGGTAAAGGAGGAGTATGTTGAATTCTTTCAGTAACCAAGACATTGAATAAATTTTTAAATAGCTTAATACACTTCCTCAGTTATTGCAAACAGCTTGAATTAGTAATTAGTAAATAAGTACCAATTTATTTTTTAAAAATATGAGAATGCAAAACATATCACGATTCTTTTACTTAGATATCTATGGTGGAATTACCTCTATAACTGTAGATGATGCATTTAAAATGATTAATTTTGAATTTTTTATTAAAATTGGTCATGGAGATGTTTCTCTTAAGTGTTCAATCAAATAGCCAATCATGATCAGACATTTGTCGCCCTGTGGTGTGCGTTTTCTCTGCGTAAAGATTTTATCGCCATCCGAATGAAGTCTGGCTTTATGTTAAATGCTAAAAGCAGCAAAGGCCTCCTTACCATTGGCATTCTTGCATTAGCATGGATAGTAGGATTCTTCTCCCGACTTTTTTCCGTCATTCGATTTGAGAGCATCATCCATGAATTTGACCCATGGTTCAACTATCGGGCAACCAAACAAATGGTCGATAACAGCTTCTACGATTTTCTTAACTGGTTTGATGTGACTGCGTGGTATCCCCTCGGACGAATTGTTGGTGGAACTGTTTATCCAGGACTTATGATTACTTCTGGTAAGTATTTCTGCTTTTTGCAGTTTGAATATGCATCTATCATCTTCACACACTTTTTCCCCGTAATTTCAGGTTCGATTCATTACATTCTGCGATTGCTCAATTTTCCAATACATATTCGTGAAGTTTGTGTATTTTTGGCACCCATATTCAGTGGTTTGACTGCTATCATGGGATATCTCTTAACCAAAGAACTCTGGAATGATCGTGCCGGCCTATTTGCAGCCTGTTTCTTGGCAATAGGCAAGTTTCTTATTTCTTTAACCTTTTTTAAATTTTTGTCTATTTTGCAGTTCGATTACCTGTATCTGAACTTCTTAATCTAATGCAGCATGTTTCAAATGCTGCTAGTCTAAAATCGTTACGGATTCGCATTTGATAAACATTTTTTAGAACTTGCATTTGCGTTTCTTTGAATGTTTTCTAAATCATTTTTCAGTGCTAAACTAGTCTCCCTATTAATGTGTTTTTCGTCATTTCTGTTTAATTTCTAATCCTGACTTTATCTTTGAGTATTTTTTCATAAAGTCTGAAGTGGTAGAACTTTAATTCTCCCATTATTATTCTTACGCAAATTTTATTACTCGAATTAATGATTTTTATAACTTTATTCTGTACAAAATTGTTTGTTATTTATATATTTCTATAATCTCTGTATTCCTTTAACCAGTTGAAGTAGCTATGTTTTAGTTTTCGTAATTTTGTCATAGTCTATTTAGTTCTACATTGTACGTCTACTATTTGAATTTACAAGAGGGTGTATTTCCTTATTTGATACAATAAATTCGTTATCTATTTGCTAATGTGCACCGTTATGTTGACGTTAAAATGTGTGACTGCACTGTTCAAAAAGGTAAGATGCAGAGGAACTGAATATGTAAATTGGTTAATTTCTTTCCATTTTTATTTTTTTCCATAAAGTGTTCTACTTTTGCTAACTTCAAATCTTCCGTGAATATTCGAGGCCCTGTTAAGGGAAAATGTAAGTATAAGTAAATCTTTAAAACCTTCACTCTGTCACTGTACAGTAATCTAAAATAAGCCTTGAAGGTCTTTGTCAGAACGTTAA
>CAADRB010000016.1:693613-738772 GCA_900708905.1 Hymenolepis diminuta | reverse complement strand
TCTTTTACAAATTCTTAAAGTAGAAGTTAAATGAAGAATTGAAATAAGGTAGGTCACGGTGTCAAAACCTAATATTTCCGAGTTCATATTGCATCATTTGACCTCCAGTTTGATAGTTGTGTTCATCTTTTCAGTGCTTCGAGCTTATTAACCGGTTTATCTGATCAAGCGCTTGGTTATGGCACTTTGATTAATTTATAATTTCTTACAGTGCCAAGAACAGAAGAATAATAAAAATTTATTAATTTTGTCATATTTAGAGCGAAAAAAAAGCAGTTGTTCTTGGGATGACACCTCTTATGCGCTAGCCTACTATATTAGTACTTTTAGTTCTTTTGATACGACGTCTCTTCCTACGCGTTCTTAGTATTATCGAAGAAATGCAACCATAATATCAGGTTGTAGGAGACGTTTTGCCCAATTTTTGAGCTCTTTGTTTAGGGCACGATTTAGCTTGCTTATCTATGGTAATTAATAAAACATTGTTTCTTCTTTCAGATTGTGTGATAATTACCGTTATTAATAACTCCTTCTAGCCCTAATGTACACCCCAAATAAAGAGCATATCGGGCATACTTTACTGTTTGAATTTCATAAAGGAAATACGTCAAGCTCAGCAGCAAAAACACTCAGACACTTATGAAAATGAGGTTGTGAATGAAAAGTCCTGCAGAAGGTGGTTTTCTGCAGGTGGTTTCAAAAAGGACCACTTGAGACTGAGGGACAAACTGGGAGCAGGATGCTCAGAAAAAACTCAATTCTGAGCAATTGCAAGTTGGCATTGATGAAAATCCAACCTGCACTACTAGAGAACTGAGCAAAACCCTTAACATAAGCCATATGACCACATATAGGGAAATAAAAAGACTTGGCAAAGTCTCAAAGGATGGGAAATGGGTCCCCCACACGATTTGTCAGAAATGAACAAGCAACAGTGTGTGACCTGTTGTTTCACTGCGTTCTCGTGAATTGAACTTCAGGCACCATTTTTAGACCGAATCATAACTGATAGCGACGAGGAGTGGGTCCTTCACAACAATGTTAAGCGCAAAAGACAGTGGCTAAGTCAAGNCGTTTAAAAGCAGTTAACGGCAGGGAAAACGGCCTTCTGTGATGAATCGAAAAGAAGTGATTCTGCACCATGACAATGCCAGACCCCACACTTCAAGAGTAACCAAAAATGTCGTTGAGGAATTTGGCTGGGAAGTAATGCATTACCCGCCATATTCTCCCCATCTTGCAGCAACTGATTTTCATCTTTTCAGTAGCTTACAGAATCAGTGAATGGAACAAAGGTTTACTTCAAGAGAAGAGGTCGAAGTGAAGAAGCTAGTTTCTTTTTATGAGTCCAAACAGGCTAAATTCTATGAAGAAGGAGCCAGGAACCTTATGGCAAGATGAGAAAATGTAATTAATAATAATGTTGACTATGTTGAAGACTAAATAAATGTATATTTGACAAAATTTCCACTATAATTCAAATTGAAAAAATGGACGGAACTTCTGTTACAAACTGATCTTATTGGAGTTGCTTTCTATTTACCAAGTTTTCATTCAGCCCTCCCCATTTAGGAAACCTCTGTCTGCGCCAGTGGTACCACCTCCTGATAAAATGGACTGAATAAAAGAAATTAAATAAATAAACTCAGAGGAGTGCGAAGGACACCTGGCGGTAAACCTACTCGTCTGCGAAGTCCGAGATTACGGCTTCTCTATCTGTCTGTGCACACCCAGCAGGCGGAATAGCTAACCGCACTGGTTTAATACTGCTAATTAAGAGTATTACAAAATTCGGCTTTATCGTCAGGGAGACTTCACGAAGTTACTCCACCCAAGATGAGTATGAGTTCTGTTTAGAGTACGGAAAATATTCGATTTCGCTTCTTATCAGTTAGGTTATATGGTTGGCTGAATGTAATGCTTCTTTTATTCAAAGGTTCCTTTTAATTGATATCATTATGTTTTTTGTACATTTAGTTCCCGGATACATCAGTCGGTCAGTCGCTGGTAGCTATGACAACGAAGGAATCGCTATCTTCGCTCTTCTCCTCACCTACTTCCTCTGGTTACGCGCAGTCCGTACAGGTCATCTTCTATGGTCAGTGCTATGTGCTCTGGCCTATCTCTACATGGTCTCAGCTTGGGGTGGCTATGTTTTCATAATCAACCTTGTGCCCCTACATGCCTTCGTGCTCTGTCTAACAGGTCGTTACTCCTCGCGTCTCTATGTTGCCTACACGAGTTTCTACATCCTGGGACTCATTCTCTCCATGCAAGTACCCTTTGTTGGATTTCAGCCAGTTCGCACAAGTGAACACATGGCCGCAGCTGGTGTGTTTGTACTTCTACAGGTAATTTTTATTCTTATATAATCCGTAATTTCACTTAATCATTTTGCGTTTTTGGCGTAGGGCTTATTAGGCTCCTTTATGAGGTCCGAGGTTATGTTTTCGAAGCCACGAGCACTAGTCAAGTCTGGCTATTAAAGGGGAAAGGAGGCTTGGAGAATTCGAGTTTCCCAAGAGACAGGCGCCGCGATATTATTCCTCTCCAAAAGTTGAGTATTGGAAAATACTTTCTTAAATGGATTTGAGAGTTAAAAGTGATTATTTAACATGTGTATCAAAATGCCAGACATCTAGTCTTTTGATTATGAAGGATCGTAGTTGGAGTTTACCTCAGGAGCATTCTGAAGGGAATTCGTGTTCTTTTCTTTATTATGGCTTAGACGACGGCTAAATGTTAAACTTTCTTTGTTTAATCTACAAGGAAAGATAATTAAACACTATAAGACCATGGTGTGCAGTAATTTTGTGTAGTTAAAGATGCTCTACAGCTTAGTTCCAGAAGTTCGTTGAAGAATAGTAGCGTGATGAGGGAGAATAAATCTTTGAGGTCACGCGTACGATGCCCATCGGTGCACACTCAGAATGAGCAGAATTAATAATCGATTAGGTCTGGCTTTTCTCAGACAGAATTCGATGTTTTAATCAGAACGGCCCCACGATGCTACTTTCTCATCTAGAATTAATACTGAAAACGCCTTCTTGAATGGGTTTGGAGGGTAGGATGTTAAAAGTAATAGCTGAGATGGTAATTTTTGTTTTTCTTCTACCGAAATGATTTCAGTAGTAGCAATATTCACGTCAACTTCTGTTGTTATTTCACAGGCCGTGGCATTCTTCCAATATCTTCAAACTTTGGTGCCCTCCAACAAATTCCGTTCCCTTTTCACGATGGGTATCGTTGTTATAGCCGGTCTGGTCTTCCTTGCTGTCTGTGGTTTAACAGCGGCCGGTGTTATTGCGCCGTGGAGCGGTCGGTAAGTTTAGTTCTCCCCTTAATTTACACAAAAGCGGCTTTAAATGGAAACTATTGAAAATGCAGTGTTTCATTGGTTCATACCATAATGGACAACATGCCATAAAGGCTAGGATAGGGGGCTTAAGGGGCTATTTTAGATGGTAGCTAATCTGGTGAAATAAGCGAATGAAGACCAAGAGTGATAAAATTAGAAGCGTTTATTCACGGGTGCTTTGTTGATGTATACTTTTCTTCATATTGAATAAACTGGATACCTAAATCCTGGGGATGATGGGGGAGGGGGGGGGGGGAATTTTGGCTAAGTGTTGTCAAATTAAGATTTAATCTCGGTCACCGAAATTAAGCTGAGTTTGCCCAGATCATATTAAGATAGATCTAAATATCACTTCAGTTTGCAGAGAATAGGACTATACCATGAGCTGGTATTTGAAAGTTTCACATATTGGGGGAATATGTCAAATGAGAAGTCACAATATTGAGAACCGTTAGTGCTCACATTTTAAATTTATTGTTGATTTTGAAACAACGCATCAAATTTTAATATACCCTTATGACTTTGCAGATTCTACTCCCTCTGGGATACTGGTTACGCTCGAGTTCACATTCCAATTATTAGCTCCGTGTCAGAACATCAGCCAACCACCTGGACTTCCTTTTTCTTTGACCTTCATATCCTTGTTACTGTCTTTCCCGCTGGCGTGTGGTTCTGTTTCTCCGAACTGAACGATCTGCGCGTCTTCGCCATACTCTATGCCATTTTCGCTTCCTACTTTGCTGGCGTTATGGTGCGTCTTATTCTCACCCTGGCCCCCATTGTCTGTGTTCTGGCCGCTATTGCCTTCTCCCGTCTTTACGATGTTTACTTGCGTGAAGACGCTTTAATCGGAGAAGAGAATGAAGAGGAGGCCAAAAAGAAGCGGTCAACTTCACGTGAGAAGCAACTTTATGACAAACCGTCCAAGTCATCTGAAGGTGGAAAACAGAAGAAGGGAAAATCCGAATCTGACGCTGAAAGCAGTAGAGGTGATGACTTTTTGGGAATAAGCGTTCGCAAGGTCGTTGTCATGGTAGCGACCTTTGTGCTCTTCCTCTTTATGTTCCATTGCACCTGGGTCACATCAAATGCTTACTCAAGCCCCTCGGTTGTGCTTGCATATTCTGGATCGCGTGGAGAACGTATACTGCTGGATGATTTCGGTGAGGCCTATTACTGGCTATGGCAGAATACTCCAGAAGATGCCAAAGTGATGTCATGGTGGGATTATGGCTATCAGATTGCTGGGATGGCTAATCGAACAACCCTAGTCGATAACAACACCTGGAATAATAGTCATATCGCCTTGGTTGGTAAAGCTATGTCCTCGAATGAAACTGTCGCTTTTCGAGTAAGTTACCTTTAAAAAATTTATATCCACCTCACCTAATGGTAAAAAATAAGTAAAATGTGCTTACTTTAGTTGATGCAATCACTAGATGTGGATTACGTTCTCATTATTTTCGGTGGAATGAGCGGTTATTCTGGGGATGATATTAATAAATTCCTGTGGATGGTAAGGATTGCACAAGGAGAACATCCGAAAGACATCCATGAACAGGACTATTACACAGCCCAAGTAGGTGGAGCTGTTTGTTACTTTCACGTGAAACCCTAAATAAATCTTAATTTGATCTTGTTTCCCCCTTTAGGGTGAATACAGAATAGATCATATGGCGCCCCCAGCAATGGTGAACTCTCTGATGTACAAAATGAGCTATTATCGATTTGCGGAGGCGGCAATCGATCCTCGGATGCCAGCAGGATTTGACAGGGCTCGCAACTCTGAAATTGGTGTAAAGAATATTCAATTAACTCACTTGGAAGAGGCTTTTACTTCCGAGCATTGGATTGTACGTATTTACAAGGTGAAGAAACCGGTGAATCGCTTGATAGTTGAGGGCACTGGAAGTGGCAAACGACGTCGGGCTTCGAGAAAATCGAGCTATGATAGACGGGGCTTGGTGGGGTCGAGATCGAAAATTGTAAAGGGTGTTAGACCACCTACTTCTACAGTCTAAGTGTTTGAGTGTTTGCTGTGATGTTTCATTAAGGGTGGGAGTCTGGAAATTCCTTCTTTGTGTAATGAATTCCTGTAACAATACAGCACTCCCTCCCCCCCCCCATTCTCTACATGCTTGCACTCCCTTATTTCCTCACCCTTTTTCTCACTTACTGTCCCCTCTACCCTACCGTGTTTCTACTTGGAAGAAGAAAAAATTGAATGATTTTCTTAAAATGCTTATTTAATTCCCTGTGTATTTAGTTAGACCAGTTTTCTCAATCGTAGTGAAGGTTTGAGAAACATGAGCAAGAGCTTTCTCTAAACCATCTGAGAAGACGAGTGATAAGCGCACTAACGCCATAGTTGGAATCATCAGCGGGTACAATGATTGACAGGTTTGACTTGTGGTGAGTAAGGAGCATATTAAGGGGTAATCATGTTCTTCTAATTTTTGAGGACCTTCTCTCATTTGAGAATCCATATCTGCATTAACAAATTAATGTGATGATCTCGAGCACTATGAGGGAGCTGCATAAAATTGATAATATCTAGGAAGGCACGCAGTATGGCATTTGTGTAATTTAGCGGGCATCTTTGTGAAAGATACAACCATGGGGCATGATAGAAAATACGGAGAATAAACTTTTTTCGACCGAAATACAGGAGTAATACTTCTGTGCACGCCAAAGTATTGTAATAGTGCACTCTCCAGGTTCCTAGCTGAAGAGATGTCACTCTTCTAAATTCTTTTCATCCTCACCACACACCAGGAATAGATATAAATTGGAATTAGGGAGCTTTATTGAATAAGCAAGGAATTTCCCAGGTCTGGCGGATAGATTGACGTTCGCGTATGCAAAGATGTGGGTAGTGGGCTGGTGTGTTGGAGTTAAGATAACAACTAAAGGTTGGCAGCTAACAGCTAATAACACCAANAAGACGTCACTGCGACTACGTGGACGAAAAACCGAGGTATTGTCATGGGGAATGGGAATAAAGAGTGATTCCGGAAATACATGAAGAGTCATCCCTCAGGTGTGTAGGCACACGGGGGAGGTATATATATGTATTTGACTGTTGGACAGATTTTATCATCGCCAGAAGAGCAATATCATTGTGGCCGGGTTCGAAGTTAGCCCATGTCACTGAATTAGTTGATGTGGGAGGACCGAGAGGAAATCCTTAATTTGGTAAAAGTTCAATAAACTTTGTCACTACAACTCCATGGCTTGAGAAATTTGTACTATCGCTTAGTTAAGCTCAATTACAATTTAAAAATATTGGTCCTGGTAATTTGAAATTAGGCAATGCTGGCATAGTCTATAACTTTTGGTTACGTATTTGAATTGATATGCGATTAAGAAGTTCCGGGGAGGATAAGTCTGCTTGAACTAATGTGCCCTGTTTGGCGGCAAAGTTTTCAAGCACTTTGTTGAAACGACCAGCTTTAACAGATGTGCTTTGCTTTAGCCTACAAAATGCCATCGTAAGGTGGATAAAACTAACTGAGCTGGTGTAGTTTTTAACTGCATGAACTGTAGATCCCAATCAATACCCGGCGAGTGAAAACGATAAGATTGCAATACCATTCTCGCACTCACAACTCGAAACCTACTTACACTTAACTGCCGCAAATTAAAAAAACTTTCCTGAAATACGTTTGCCAAAATTATTATTCTGCTTGATGGAGAGTTGGGTTCAGGACAGGCCTTCACTATTAAGATAATTCAACTGTTTGCATTCTGATAGTAGATGGCTCTTATAACATGTACTCCTCGGTTTACCAAAAATTGGAGAATATCTATTTTCTTCAAATGAGCGTGATTTGGAGTTGGGCATGCATGAAAAACCCCATTTTTTTATATAAGGCTTTCCCTGTGATACCCCAGTAAATAAAAGCGCAGGCCACGCTTTCGTATCAACTTCTACGTAGCTTCAAGGAAACCTGTGTGGCCCTACACGGTGTGCGAAAAACACCATTGTATCGGAACAAATTGAATCCTTACTCCCAGTGATGTATGACGATGATTTACAGTGCTGCTGCTTAATTATGGCATATCCTGTCCATAATTCAAACAAAATTTTACAATATCTTGTCATTATCATATATGTTCGAGTTATTTAAGCATTCTGTTTAATAATATTGTATTACTATTAATTCATTGATTAAATAGGTTTAAATGAGACGATTGTGAAAAAGTAGAAACTTGGTTTCATTTCATTTGACAAATACACGTATTCGATCATTTCAGTAATTGAAATTATTATTTGTACCAGAGTTCACACCAAATTCGAGGATTTTATACTTCTAATCTTAATTATAATAATATTATTTAACATTTTTCAAATGTATAAACATCCAGGAAATGTATCTAATTACACGACAACCATCTTTAATAATTTAATGTAATAACACTAATTAAAACTGCCTCTTTCGAATTGCAACTGAAAAAATTTTGATTTATGAACAATAATTTATGAATAACAGCTTCGCTTAAATCTGACACCCATTTAAGTGGTCAGCTACATACTTCACGCGGACGCATTGGCAGGCAACCATCACCATCGACCATAAAATATACACCGTTTTATAAGAATCCAATGCCCTCATGACCGCTAATTTGACACAGCTGCATTAGTGTAATTTCGGCAAACAATCCCAAAATATCCAGCAAAAATAGCTGTCGAGAGAGGAGTCGAGGAGACAAATTTGAAAGATCTTAGAATTTTGAATGCGAAAATTATTCCATGGTCAAGGTTATTCATTAGTTCAGGCAAAAAACTTTATAATTAAACGTTGTGTTCAATATGGAAAGGAAGGAAATATAAAATAAATTATAATATCATGAAATATCATAATATAACAAAAAAGCATTTAATTATTTGAATACTTTAAATTCCTTCTTGACACCTCCCCTTCCACAACATATTTCTTCCTAGTATTATTTCAAATGCGATCTCATCTGAAGTGTCCTTTTTGAGCGGAGAATCTGGAGTTCTTTCTCTGGTTTTATCGGATTCACTTGCTGTAAGTCTAATAGTGTCCAAGGTGTGGTAAAGTGGGGTTGATGCCGGCATTTATTTACTTCCCACAGTACTTATCCTCGATTGATTTCTATGCCTGATTCAACTAGCGTCATTTACTTGAATTTCATTAAGTGACCTTTCCCAGCCATACTTATTGTCATGAAGGAATAACCAATTCGGAAATCATAAGCAAGCACGAGATCATTGACAGTGAACACGCCTCTACTACGACATCATAGCATGGTTGATGGTTCGAACTGCTCATCTCAATTATAGTCCTGCATATGATTTACCACCGAGTATCGGATGAGGAAGCGTCCTCTAGGGCAGTTGGAACTTTCGAATAGCTTTCTACGTCACTCCCTCCCCTTTTGCTTTTAACAGGGCCCATTTGAACGTGTCGACAAATCATTCTGTTTGGCCATTTGATCTTGGCTGATATGGGGACGTATGGATGCAATCAACCGTTTCTTGTTTGCAGTATTCATCGTGTTGCGACAAACAAAATCATTTTCCACGGTCTGATGTCGGAATTTATGGGAAGCCGTGTGCCATGAAGATGCGCTGATAATCGTTGCAGTAAGCGTTGATGGTATTGATATTACTCCCGGCCACTTGGAATGCAAGTCCACCAAGACTAAGTAGACGATGTCATTAATGAGACCAGCAAAATCCACATGCATTCTACTCCATAGTGTCTTTGCTGGGGACCAAGGCATCGTTCTTTCGCGTTAAGGGCTTCTAGCAGCACTTTGACAAGCAGTTCTGTCTTTATCCATTCTTAGACGCTATTTGTCTCTGAAAACTGAAGGAAATTGTTTGATTATATTCACTTCATCTTCACTCACTTCTGTATCGGATTCGCTTCTCATGCATGTTTTATTAACGGCTTCGCTGGAATTCTTCCTGTGAATTTCACTCCGATTTCTCACCTACTTCGAGCTGACTTTTGATTCTTCCACCCGAATAGCAGGTGATTTTTCGGCAAGGAAGTGGATGATCTGTTTCAGCAGCTTCGATTGGTTTAACCAATCAGAATTCAGAAGATCCAAATCAGATTGCTTTTTACGAAGCATTTTGCAGTAATTTTCTGATCATCATAACAAACTTGACAGTCAAGTTCACCTTCCAGTTTCAAGGAATCACCAGAAGCGTTTCGAACCATATGGTCTATCGGTTTCAGCACTGGTTCTCCATGTTTTTCTTGAGGTGAAAGATCAATAATTATCAAGGTTGAATACTGTCACCTATTAGAACTTATGTCTTCGTAGGCTGAACTGACAACACTGTGAGAATTGAAAGATCCAGTAGGTTTTCCAGCAGTCCTCTTTTTCTTTAAATTATCCTTCGTATCGATCCGGCATTTCGCCTCTCTGTGTTGTGAAAGTTAACAAACAACAGTTCCAAAAATTAGAACACACAGTGTTGCGTAGGTCGAAGTGTGTTGAATAGACGAAGATGAGGACTCGAGAGAGAAATAGAGGAGATGAAAGGAGAATGTACGAGCAGCGTGTGTCTGCGTTTGTGCATGTGAGTGGAAATAAACGCAATTTATATGAATCACTAAGGCAAGGACGTGCGTGAGGCTATGAGTACAGGTACACTTTTAAATGAAACAGGATGGTTATAGAAAAAAAGGAGAATCGATAAACTCGTCTAAACATGGATGAACGTAGCTTTTTAGCTTCTTGTGTTCCGCAGTCACCAATCGCCGAAGAAGGAGTCCAAATCTTTTCTCCTCGGGGATGTCAGCCAGATCTTTTCTGAACACATCCTTGCGTTTATCAAACCAGTTATCAAAAGCAAGGTCCACCTCTGGACCATGGTTAACTTCATTGATCTGTAAAACAAAGTTGTTAGGGATGGATTTATCTGAGTGCTCAGGATTCAGGTTCGGATTCTTCGTAAATTGTTCCATTGGTTTCAAGAAGATTTCCTCATATTGTTGCGTCATAATTTCTCTATATTCCATCTGTTTCACGAAATTTTCTAGCAGTTTTGTACGATTTGTTCAAGTTTATCTTTTTTCGGAGACATTTTTGCTATCATTTTTTTTAAATATTAAGTAATTTTTCATTACCACGTCGACAAGCAAGGTAATTTCAACTGACAATAAAAATGTTAGTTATCGAACTGTTCCAGAATTTTTTAAAATTACAAACGCAATTTGAAATTAGACCTATCAATACGGAAGTCATCCCCAATTCGAACAGATATATAAAAGCTGAATAAAAAGATATAAATTCAAACTTTTTTAAGATGCTTTAAATGATTTTAAAAAAGAAGATGAAAAGATTTTTATCACCTTTCCTACGATGAAAATATTGGTAAAGAAATGCAAAGTGCCAATTATTGACGACAAAATTTTCATGGCTTGAATTCTCGGGAAAATTATTCATATGCGAAGTTCACTCTTCAAGACCGTTTTAATGAAAATTATGTTTATACATGTTATTCTGTTAACGTTGGACCTCTTTTGCAAATTTCATAAATGTTAAAAGATGATAATACTCTAATTTGATGCGTGCAGAATTGTAAAATTGACTGATTTTTTGCTTTAATTTTCAGATTGCTTTGGTACTAAGCATATATATACGTATAATGGTGCCTATACAATATATACAGCGCGTACAAAGTATATGATTACATGTGTATTTTTTAATTTTAAACTAACGTATTTTTACATCAGAAGATCTCATGCCAGATGCTACTATGCTGACGATATGAAAAGATGTGTTATAACTTTAATTGTGTGAATAAAAGCGAAACATGACAATTTCAGAATTGCAAGATTTCTAAAATTCACTAAATCTTTCGTTTGCAAAGTTAGAATGGAGCTGAATGAAAACAGTGGAGATGTATTTGCCACCAGGAGTAGGAGAAAACAGCTCTGTCAATACTCTGATGACACATTCAGAACACCTGAGTTTTTGAGGACAGCGCATGAGTGAAATCTTGTCAAATATCTTCAAGCGCCTGAAGGAACAATACGTAAGGATTGTTCTACATCAAGACCTCGGATACAAATGTTGCGTCCTTAGGCAAGGCCGTCAGATAATTTCGACGAAAATAACTAATGAAAATCGTCTAATACGTGCAAAATGACTCTTAAACAAATTGAAATATCCAGGAGAACAGAGGTGTTCTTTGTTTTTCTCTGGCGGAAAAAAAACATTTCAACTAGGACGAAAAAGTCAATCCAGTATACGTGGCTATGTGCGAGTGGGTAGACCCCACCGAAATTCCAACTGTTGTGCATGCACACGAAGTATTTCCACCAACAGCGATGTTTTTCGGTGTTATTAGCAGTAAAGGAGGGGCACATCATGACTCCTCAGTTTTTTCCAAAGGACCTTATAGTTGATGCGGATGCCTATATAGAGACTCTTCAAATCATTGCTATGCCACCTTGGATAGACGGCGTAGCTAATGGAGGAGGACTCCCCTATGTCTCCCAACAAGATTCGGCTCTATCCCGTGAAACTCTCAAATCCCACGGTTAGATGGATAGCCGAGAATTTTCATCGTCATGTCACACCAAGCTCATGTCTGCCCCCTTAACTACTCACCAGACCCAGTAATCCAAAGGATTACTGTGTGTGGGGCTGGGCGTGGTTGAAAAGGAAGTTAATGAGCATCCCCATAACACCAAATCCTCCTTTCTGATGAAAGCAATATCTCGAGCAATGGAGAACATCAATAAAAACCACTGATGAAAGTTTGCAGTCATTTTCGAATTCAAATTGAGTCGGTGATAGAAGCCGAAGGAGGATGTACAGAATAAAACCTATGTTAATATTATATTTATTTGTTTTATTTCATGAAATTGTAAATTTCGACCATTAACAGTTTCATTTTCTGTTTTTTCTAAAATTGCGTGAGGTGTCCTCGGATGCTTCACGAACCCGCATTGCTCATGGCCATGCAAAAAATACATTTATGTGAATTATAATCACGCGAAAGCTCTATGACTAAGACAAACACCAAAACACGGACGAAATAGGCAGAAATGAAGAAATTGATGATGAAGAAATCAGGCCGAGTCAAATTTATAAATTTGGAAAGGTGTGGTTGGGCTATAATTTATTTGTGGAAAGGGGATAAGTCAATCCAGATGAGAGTACTCACAATGTTTTTCATTTAAATGCCTATTTTGAGGAAAATGATTTAGTTTTTACTGTGGTGTGGATAATGCACAAATAAACCCTTGACGAATTTCTGCGTAATCCCCTCAGAGTCCAACTAGCTTCAGGCAAATTAAATTAGCTTCTATTAAAGTCCTCTAGCATAAATACTCCCGACTTAGACTAGCTATGCCAAAAAAACGACTGGAAACATGGAGAGGAGTGCATTTCTTGCAAATAATTACTAATTATATGTGTGAAAACAACGCGCTCAAGTTTTGATGCAATGTTGCTGACTGGGAGACGTCGGTGCGTGATCAGTTGCACTTTCCAATATGTTCTAGTGCGTATGCGAGATCCTATTGGACTGCCGAATTCAGTGAATATTTCGAAGATAAGAAACAATGGATGAGAGCCGGAAATGGAAAGAAGTAAATGGGTTTGAGTACCCACTTAAATAAAAGTAGCGCAGAAGTCATTGCTCCGAATACTACACTAATTTAGAGTAGGTCTAATTCTGGTTTAGGATTTAATCAAAGTACACTCGATAACCCCTCCTACGACTAATGATATTCCTAAGGCCAACAAGAAACAACGGCCTTTAACGAGAAGACCAACAGTTGGATCGTACAAACGTACATTCACCTTTTTTTATAAGCATCCAGGTGTAATCTTCCTCCCTGATTGACTCTGACGTCCCTGGATTCTATCACACATCGACTTGAGTATATCATCTCCAATTACCGACGAACAACTCCCAGTCAGGTCCCTCACTCAGCTTCCTCCTACCTGAAGCTTCTCCCACCTACTGTGAAGTCCTCCCTCTATTTTTTCCGAATTTCTTTTTACACTCTTTAGTTTTACATCTAATTACCCTAATATTTAGCCCGCTACTTTAAACTACATAGTAACTTAGCTAGTTATTACCATTTCATAAACAAGTGTCTTATTTACATGACAAACTAGATCAAAGTTTAGACTTTTTTCTGGGAGGTGGGAATAAGGCCAATAAATCCCCGAATGTCCGGTGTGATAGAGGGATGCTGATGGCGTTTGCAGACTCTCACGAGTTCCATTCTCTCCTCTGGTGAAATTCCCTCGCGATAGAATTCCAAGAAAGTCAGGAAACTTGCGAACCATGTAACCGGCATTCTACCTTCGGCTGTAAAGTGCATTGAACAATCCCTATCTGCAAACCTATTAAAATAATTAGAAAATGCAAGACAGATTTAGTAATGTGAAACGAAACACGATAGCAATTCCTGAGTTTAGCGTTTAATAGGCAGAGAAAGGCCATCTTAGATTTTTGCAATGAGAAATATCGCTTGTTATCGGTATCAAACAAACGGTAGTTGAGAATCTAACTCGAAAGCCAATTTAGGGATACGTTAACGCTCTTCTTGGATAGATGTGTTGTTCCATGGAATCTTCCTAATGAGAAATTTCAAGTCTGCTACTTTATTGGCCAGAGCAGGTGGCCATTCTCCAAAATGGATGTGCACCGACAAGCATCGGTCTCGAAATCTGAGTAAGTGGCTAGAATATAGACGATAATGGTAAAACACATGAGCCGTTTTGGTTAGCTAGGCGTAAAACAATGACAACGTTATATTAATTTGAAGACAATGACATACCAATAATAAATCATTATGCCGTGGATATGTGTATATTTCAGATAATTAAACAGTTAAATTCAAGACAGAGATTTAATGCAGTATATTACTACACCTATTGAAACTATTTCAGTAGAAAGGCACTAGAATCTAAGAGGACAGGTCAAATAAGTCCAAATAACATTAAAAATTGACATGAGAGGATGTATTTCCTGTACATACGCATACATCCAAATAGCCAGTATTTCAGAATTAGATAAGAAGACGGGTGGCTATCCAGATAATGGAATATTACCTCATTAATAATCTTTAAGAAGTTACTTGAAGTCTTAATAGCTTAGGGATTAAAATATAACTGTAAGACCAAGATTAGCATCCAATGAGTTAAACAACCATTAGCATCAATAAGTACTATAGTACAAGTATCGAAACCTTGCGGGAAACTCATATTCTGCCACCTCTACTGGTGACCAGAATCAAACAGGATGGTAAATAATTCACTGGGTATCGTGACCTCTAACTTGGCAGACACATGTGTTGCCCACATTTCCACCAACACTACTGGAAATTAGTATTCGATTTCCATCTATCAGACAAACTTATTTTTAAAATTAGATAGCCATATTACTAAATGGATATGCACTGAAGGGTTTCGAACACATGTTATCTGTGAAAGTAAACACACTATGACATGACTGATAACAACACATTTATTTGTATCTAAAAATTCAGTAACGGTTAAGTCCGATTGATCGCAAGATAGTTGAATAAAAAGTAATTTAAGAATGATTACCCTCATTTGGAAATAAAACGAATTTTGTCAATGAGTAAACTTACGAGACAAAATATTTGACAAGACATGCGATCGCTTTCTCAGGAAGGAAGTAGCGCTTTTTAAGAATCGCTTCAATCACCATGGAACGTGGAATAGAGAATTCTTCCTCCAAGACAAGCACAAGAGCAACAGAAGAGAAATGAGCCCTGATTGAAGCCTTCTTTACGAGATGAGACAAGATAATTCCCTCCGTTTTGGTCATCTCAGACTGTAGCAGACAAGCACGATTAGTTTTATGACAAAAATAAGATTCAACATTATAGATGGATAAAATGCCTACCCTAATCCAAGGTAAGAAGATGCTTGATAAAAATTCTTCGGTACGGAAGATCGACAAAATAAGAGAATCGAAAAGCTGAACACAAAGTCGACGATTTTCTGAAATATCATTCCGCACTTTTGGCAGCAAGTAGTTTTCATAAAAGCTGAGAAGAAAAAAGGTATACAAATTCGCATGAACTGACTAAAATAAAGCTGATAAAAATGTAAAGCTAAACGTACTGCATTGCCTGTTGTCCGCCCTTAGCTGAAAAAACTTTAACCATCTTGGGATAAACATGATTTGTCCAATCTAAAGGTGAAAGCATTTCCAATAGGCTGTCGTATCCAGGCAAATGAGGCAACATCTTAACAGTTTTAGGCAGAGGTCCACTACGATAATGCGTAAGAACATCCTTTAGGAGTCGAATGTGATTTTGAAGATCTTCTGGAAGATCTCCGATATCTCCAGCAGCTTGAAAGTCATCAAAATCGCTAGCAAGACTGCCGCAATATTCTGTTAACTCCTCAGCAACCAATAACTTTGCTTCATCAATATTTTGGAGAAGTTCACTATTATCAGTGTTAGGTTGGAAAAACTTGTCCCAATCTTCGTCGTATTCGTTTCCGTCATCGTCATAAAAGATTAGATTTTTCCTTCTCTCATTTATTTCCTCATCTTCAGATTCCACTTCATCAATTTTCAGATCTTCTGCCTTTGAATTCCTAATATTAGACAAAATGGGAAATGATTTCACTTACTTTTCGTTCAGTCCGAAATCATCTTTTGATTGCTGCATAAGCTTATGCAGTTTTTTGACAGACCGCTCATCAAGTGTCTACAAAAAATAAAGGTAAAGAGTTTTCCAACTTGTGTCTCATCGATTTCTTGATGCTTCCGCTTAGTCCCTGGTTTAGGCATGTCCACACTGTCTCACTGTGTAATGTGTGTATTATAAAGTACCCGCATGGCAAAATGACAATACAAACAAAGAATGTAAGGTACCAAAATGTCGACGTAACCGACAAATCCGAAATCAAAAATTATATAAACATTTTCGCTTTTTATTTCATCTAGATTTTTAATTAATTGCTGTAAATTTATTCAAATATAATGCAATAATGACTTCAATTTTCAAGAGTTTTAACGAGCGGAAATTTTTGGAAGACCTCCAATTAAATAATATCTAAGTTTAACCAAGCTTAATATCTGAATTAATTTTCATTTGAAAACTTTAATTACAGAAAATCTGTGAAAACAAATGAAAGTTTCAATAGCTTAGAAAAACATCGTTTTAAGAATTATGATTATAAAAACTATAAGCTCTTGTGAAACTGCAATATTCATTTTGGAAATCGCAGGCAATATTTACAGTACTTTTATGTCTTATGAATTTGAGGCAAAATTACAAAATGGGCGTTATGTTGCCCCATCAATAACATATTCATGTTCCACCATTAAAATATTAATTTCGGTAAAAATATATTTAGTAATTAACTCATTTATGAATATTGATAATCTCCCGATTTCCGATTTAGATAACTTGATGCAATGTGACTTATTAAAATGTTTAAACTCTTCAATTTGATATTGGTTTCAAATTTTCTCTGATTTAGTTAGTAAAGACTCTGGAAATTGGCACATACATGGGAATTAATTCACTGCGCATCCATTTTCATGTTTGAATTTACGCCAAAAAAATGCTTAATTGTAAAGCCTCCGCAAAGCCACTTTCTTGATTAAAATAATATTTATATTGTTATCCGTATGGGGATGGAGTCTCACTTCGAGCCCCTTGCTGACCATTTAGTCGATCTGATTCGGGGCAGTAAATATACACCTATACGTATTTATGTATTAGTAAATCTAACTTGTTTTTGTAAATGCAAAGACAATTCTACAAATAAATTTTCTTAATAAATTTGCTTCGAAGAAGTTGAAATGCTGTATCTAGGACTTAATTTTTACAAATTTCCGAAATAATTATGACATTATTATTGATTTATTTTAGTTATTCATTTGTAAATAATTCTCTATTAACCGATAGCTTATAAATTAAAATGATAACTTTCTTGATAGTTCTACGAAAATATCTTTGATAAAATATTTTCACTCAAAAATTCATTTACTTTTTCAAAATTGTGCTCTTTGTGATACTTCTGTTGCCGCATATCTGATTGGTTAATATTTAGCCGCTCGCGTAATTAATCCGTACGAGTACTTCAACTTGTATTTCCTCGAATTGGCAAGCTGCTTAGGGTACTATATTGCGTGATGTTTCATTTGTTTCATATGGTCAATTTTTACTTGATCTGTATTTTACTAATTCGACTTGTATTATATATAGATTAGTTTCGTTCTTCTATTTTCACTAGATTTAATTGGAAATAATGGCCACTTACTATGACCTCCGCCGGGTACAGGGACTGTGTTCCTGCAATCGCAGTGCTCTTCTTTCCCAACTTTATTTTTGTCGACATTGTTATGACGTTCGCTGCGGAAATTGCGTATCCCATGAAGTCGATTCCCATTATTGCCCAAATTGCCTTGAAAATATGACCAGCGCGGAGGCAAAAATGCGGAAACATCGGTGTGGCAATTGCTTTGAGTGCCCGAGTTGTGGTCACACTTTGTCGACTCGTGGAACTCTCGCTTTAGCTCCCGCTGTTGGCGTTTCTGGAAGCACAACTCCAGGGGAAACACCAATGACCCCTCAGAAGACCTACTATCTTCTTTGTGCCTTTTGTCGTTGGTGCACTCGTGAAAGTGGTATCCCAGATCAAAAATCACCAGGTGGTTGGCAGGAAACACCTAACCCTCATGCTGAAAGGGTAAGTGTTATAGTTTGACAAAACTCATTGTTGAAATTGGTCTTTAACAATAGAAAGGTATTTATAATCATTCTGTGAAGAAAATCGAATAATTTCACTTCTCTTATTGGTCATTGTTGCGCCATTTTTAATTGTGATATCTGGTATTATTGCCAATTTTTCTAAGCAAAAAACATCACTTTTAATCTCATTTGAAAAGTTGAATGGATTATTGGAAAGAGGGTAGATTGTATGCCCTGACATCTGTATTACGTAATAATGAGATTGTCTTCATTTTGCTCTATAGATTTGGTGTTTTATACCATAATATAAGGACTATTTCAGTGTAATATTTCATGTTTGTTGCGTTCAGAATTGGATGATCGATAGGTTGATTTAAGTGATTGGTTTTGCGTACCTCAGCAGGTCTGTAAAAGGTGTTATTTCATTAGCCTTAGAGTTTGACTTCATGTGTATTTTACACCTACAAAAGGTAGTGTGAGTGTAAGAAGGGGGAATTGAATTTTGGAAGATAAAGGAACAAACATCTACACTGTTATTGTAAATCTGAATAGTGACGAGCGACCGACAATAGTCTATCACTTGGCAGTTAGAACAGATTATGCCTGAGTCAGTGTATGCGTTTTCGTGTTTACAGAACCTCAATAAATCTTCCTCACTTCTAGTAGCCAAAGGACAATTATTATACCGAATCAAATTTTGTTGCATTGGGACTGAATATTTCCTACGAATATCCATTAACTCTATTATAACCTATTAGCCTCCTAGAATAACCCGCGAAGGCCATAATTCAATAATCACACGTAATTATCTTAATGGTAGGCTTCACTCCAAAATTTCTGGAGGTCAAAGGCCATGTCATTTTACACATTTTATGAATAAATAACAATAAATCTCTTTAATGTAATTTTTCTTGAATAATAATTGCTCGTTTGTTATTTAATCATACGCTTGAGCATTGGATCCACCTTGAATCGATACGCCTTGGAAAATTGACGTTATCACAGTAGCCCGTTCGATTCCTTTCATTTCCTTTTTATAGATTGAAGAACTCATAAATGAGTATCGCCAATTTGCAATGAAGGAGAAAAATGAGAGGGAGCGGAGCAAGTACAAGAAGCGGAAGTATATTCTATCTGTGGTATGTTGTTTGCGCACTCTTACTTGTATGCCTCTAACAACCATCTAAGTAGTAATGATGGGCCTGCCCTAACCTTTAAATCGCATTTTTTCGACCTGTTATAGTCCCATTTAGTGGTAAGTTTGTTTGCTGTAGTCTCGACCTTTCTCATCTAATCATTCGCATGTGATTACCCTGATTATATCTCTCGTGCATGATTTATTATTTTGCACATCCTCCCCCCTTTCTGTCTGAACTCTAGAGGAAAAATGATATTTGATATTTCTTGTTCCTTTAGGAGAGATTTCCGGTTCTAACGCCGCGTTTTCGCAGACGATATTCAAACTGGGGCTCCTATGGGTTCGTTTCTTGTGTTTATTTATGTGAAAGCAGCCTTCCTTAAAGACATATTGTTTAACTTCGTTTTTTTATTGATTTTAGTAGG
This sequence comes from Hymenolepis diminuta, assembly GCA_900708905.1. Taxonomy (NCBI): domain Eukaryota; kingdom Metazoa; phylum Platyhelminthes; class Cestoda; order Cyclophyllidea; family Hymenolepididae; genus Hymenolepis; species Hymenolepis diminuta. Next base: position 719,155 of record CAADRB010000016.1, on the reverse strand, counting down.
GATACAAATTCCAGTCCAGATATTAAAATTACATCGGCAGAAGCTACAGCCATAACAGAAAGTTTCAACGTTGATGATTTGGTTAATAAACCATTTGTCTATGAGAAAAGTAAATCTCTCTTGCCAGATTACCAATTATATATGCAAATCATGTTTCATCTTGCTTTAGAGATTTATCTTGAGTAAAACCAGCGAGTGTCTCTAAGTTGCTTGCATAAGTTATGACCTTTTTCTCACCTATGCCTATGCCGATGTTTAGAATGTTTACATTTCGAGGTAGTATGAGAGCATCCTTAGCCCTAGGCTGTTTTTTATTTTTTCTGTACCATTTCTTAATTCATTGGAGATTTAAATAATCACTGTTCTATAATTTCTGTAGGTCGATTTACCATAATATGCTGTTTCACCATTAATTATTCCATTTTATTGTTCGCTTAAGGGGTATCTTGAGTTTGCAAATATAGGGGGATTGAAAGTAACTCCCTGTGAAGATCTCTAGGTTTGTAAATTTCCAAGAAAGCACTAAATTATCGGCAAACTATGAGGTTCGTAATCTAATTGTTTGAATGTTATTATGATGATGAGCCATTACAGAATTATGTCCTCAGATCGATGCAAAACCACCTCTTGATTGAATCCTTTTGCTTCTGATGACTATGAATTGCTCAGATCCGTTTAATGGAACATTTCACTAGGCAGGATACACGCTTAACAACTAATTGAATAGTGTTCAACATGAAATTGTAAGATTTACTCCCCAAATCTTCCCAAAATTATTTTCTAACAACGTGTTAATTTGATGTGTTTTTATACGTCTGAATGTTTGCGTAAACCGAATGCGATCGCTACATTTCACTCCCGTGTGCCTTAGATTAGCCTGTAGCATATCGACTTTCGATTTTCACTCGCGTCTGCCTTGCGATGGCTGAGCCATTTTGCATTTATTATTAGCCGTAGTCGCTCGGTACAAGCACCTGGTTTTCACTCCCTCGAATTTCCAACGCTGTTTTTCAGTATGTACACCGATCTACTCACATATCTTGGTACTTTGATTTGGGAAAACTAGTTGTCTATTGTTAGCTGTTAGTCGTGGTCTAGCTGCTATCCTCTACTACTGCATAATGGTCATCATAGCTATACAATTGCATTGCTTGATTGCATTTGGTCCTATCTTATCTTTCACAATCTTACTGCCATTTTCAGGTATCTGCCGGTTGGATCTCAGCACTTAATATAGCATATAATTTCAACCCCATTTAGGAACGCGTTTTCCATATCCTATCTTGGGTAGAGGGTGGCATTATGGAACTTCCCTGGGGAGAGTTTCGAATTCTGTCACCCTCTACGTTAATCAGACTTAATCAGTGCGATTGACCATTCTGCTTACTGGGTGTACGACGATGAGAATCGAACTCTTGGCCTTTGACATGGCAAATGGGCACAGTGACCAATGCGCCATCGGCACACAATGTAAATCCGATTTCAACAAGATTAAGTCAAGTGACATATACAGATTGGGTAATATGAAATCGACTTGGAAGCCACTTCAATTTATATTCGGTAATATATACCAATGCACTATCAGTGGTATCTCCACATAAGGACCGATTGTTTGGATTTTATAGTTTCCATGTTTCTACACACTTCTAAGTCTACGATGTTGTTGACACTAGAACTCCTTAATACCTGCAATAGACGGCTGTTGATTTATGTCTCTTTTCTTCAGTACTATATATTAATTGAAAGCAGATCAATTCTTTGGGGGTTCTTTTTTTAGGACTTGTCTCCTAAGTATTGTTAGTTTTTCTCCCGTTTACCGATCGTGGTCCAATATTTCTCGGAAGTTTGCATTCTCAACCTTCTACTCATATGTGCGGGAAACTAGATAAACGCCGAAATATCTGAAGTATTTTTACCATTGTTCGTTTTATGTACTAAGCAGGAATATAGAAAAAATCGTTCCTCCGGTTTGTTGTTAATCAGTAAACAACTTCAGTAATGGCTTGAAAATACGAATTTGTTTTATTTCACTTGATGTATTCATCGTACAACCATCTCCTGTCCGTGGAGATTTTTATATTAGTATTGCAAGCTTTTAAGAAATTGTGTTTGTTAATTTTCTTTTGTGACTGTTCGGTAAGTATCCACCAAAACATGCAAATCTTCCGAAAATGATCAGCTAATGTTTCAGGTTGATGCTGCTATTTACTGTGTAAAATTTGAAAACTGTAGTCTTTAAAAATGAAGATTTCTTGAAATTCCGAACTGCGATTGGTGCCACTTTTTCCTAACGTCCTTTAGGACTCGAGGTCTTTTCGAGTGTTATTGTTTTTTCGGCGGTTAATTTTGAAGACTATCAATTGAGAATAATAGCTTAGGTTGTCAAATTTTCTTGGGGTCAAATAAAACTCTAAGAAATGAATAGGGCTGCACGAATAAGAATTCTGGATTGATATCATATTCGAGAATAAAGAAAGTCGTATAATGAAATATGTGAGTTTTCTAGCTTAGATGATTGCACTGATCCAATTTTTGTAACTACATAGGCTAGTTCAATTTCATCAATTGATTTTGCCCTAATTTTAGTAACTTCTGTTCAACAACGTCACATGTCCCCGTGGCTCCAACCCACAGAAACTGTCTGTTTGGAGCCCCGTCACAAAGCTCTCGCAGTGAAGCGTTCGCTTCGTTGCAAAAAGTGCGAGCATACACTGAGTAAAGCCGATTTCAATCCATCCTTCATCAAATTTCGCATCAATCTCAGCGCCCTTTACCATCTGCCCGATTTGCATTTCTCGTTGCCACCAAGTGTAATTGAACCACCACCGTCATCTGATCAACCACTTCGACGTGTCACCCCAATGTCTCTGCCTACAATCACATTTGACAGCGTTCCACCTTCTCGTGAACTCAAAATCAAGGGTCTCTCGGTTGAGAAACCAATCAATGTGGTGCTAGTGTTATCTAATCCTGCGCATCGAATAACTACCGTGAGATTGAGGCAACTGACTCTAGAGGAAGAGACTGAGAAGTTGAAGGAATTTTTTACCAAAACTGGATGCTCGACGCCCACCTATTCAACTGTCAAGGTAGGTTTTGTAAAGTAAGGACCCTTTTATACTGCTTTGATGCTAAGTCTAGTTTCTACTGCTACAGTTGACTCGGACCCAAATAGAGAGGTAAGGCAGATATTCAGATACTTTAGAGACATTCAATACGTAAAGATTGTATAAATTAATGCAAGTCGTTTTCATGTTGTTGGTTTTTGGGGATTAGAACACCGCCGGACCCATAACGGTTAATGTCCCGAATGACTTTCAGCATGTGCGAATTAGAGAACCGGCAGGAATTGATAATTTCGAGACAAAAATAAAAGCCTTTTTTTGGGCCGGATTTGCATTAGTAGGCATTTAATGTCGATATACGCTAAAAACTTTCTGAATCAGTCTCACAACCTTGCTGAAACGGACTGAAACACGCGGAGAGTCTCTTAGGGGAGCCGAACTCAGAGCTCAATGTGACTATTGACTAGAGCGGGGTACTTAGTCATCGGTCGCAATCGCTACCGATGGAGATAGAGAAATATGATGAAAAATGACCGCCTTCTCTCACCATTTGTAATCTCTGCTTCTTGGTCTCTATTTTTATCTTTCATATATTCTTACATATTTTTATTCTTATTTACGTGATGCGCCTTAAGAAAAATCTGTTTAGACCACACTACTTACACCGTTGTATTTCCAAGCTCAATGAGGAGTAATGTACTCATCTTAGGCCGAGCGATAACATCTAGGTTCTCCCTTTAGAATTAGATACTCTCCTACTCCTAACCAATAGCAATCAATGCTTTTTGCTTGATATACGTCTCAAGATATCAACCTCGTAATTGTTGAGTCTTAAGTGCATCTTAACGACGAGGCAGTGAGAACGAGTTTTTTTATCATAAAAAAACAGTTCAATTATAATCGCAGTCTGACCTATCCATGAAAATGGGAGGAAGTTAGGGATAAAGAAACCAAATGGTATAAATCTGGTCTAAATATTTATTTATTAGTGATCAACTTATAGATAAGGCAATATAGAAGGAAAGGGTATGAAGTTCTATATGATTGAAAAATAAACCAACAAGCATTAAGTGATGCAAAGGTGTGAAGAAACGACTCTCTTTGCCACAATATATGGCCATTACCCTCTCCTCTAGCATTGAACCACACAGTTTATTCTATCTGGAGTTCAAGCTTTTCATTAGTTCACTCTGAGTCCATGATAGTCCGTGTGCTGACAAGTGCCTAATTTCAATCTCTTCGTTTTAACTTACGCCAATAAGCGTTAGTACGTGGGAAGAGGGATCAGAGATCACTTGAAGGAAACACAGAGAAACGCACAAAGCTCTGGATCACTGGGTCTGTATGGCTCTAAATGCACCTTAGTAACCTGTGACACTGTAGAGATATTCGTTCATTGTTATGCCACCGTCATACGTATTATTTTATTAATATTATTATAGAAGAGAAATGAAGATCTGTATGTTTAGGCTCCTCTGTTGATGTTTAGAAACTATCCGGTTACTAAATGATAAATAAGGCTGAAAAGCAACACGTCGAGTAAATTGCATTAATATTGTCACTTATTTCCTAAAGTAATTTACCTTGGATTAATGTCTTCATTCTTGTTTATAACAATAGGTATTGCAAATCATTATTGTTACCCATGGTATAAAAATTTGTGCAACTTTCATTTGTGGGAAATAACCAGAAAATTTAACAAGTATAAGGGAAGGGGATCAAAAACGTGCTTAGAGCAGCGTCTGTGTATCAAAGGGTCTTACTTCATTCGATTTTGGATTCAGACTATGTAGTACTTGCTTAATGAGTAGTTATAATTCAAATCCCACGATTCGTCCTCTGGATTCCAACAAGTGTCCAATACTAATTAATCGTTTTTTAATAGTAATGGTTTGTCTTGCCACTTCAATTCATTTTTTTCTTCTGATGGTTGAGAAAGCAACATGATTTTCTGCAGCTCACACGATCTTAAAATAGCGGGGTTGAGATAGTAGTTCATTGTTTAAATGTTCACTTCTATCGTGTCGGATATGACAGATTCAATACTCATTGGTGTGCATTCCTTAATTGAAATTGCTGGTCGATAGAGGAAGTGAGGAATGACTGAATTCAAGTTTCTCAGCCTTATAGTGGCTTTTTTTCAGATATGCGTTTTTTAGTAGCGTGAAGGTCTATCGGGGTTACGTCGTTCAAGTTACCCATGTCGCCAGATCAGTTCGGAGGTGGCAGGCAAGCCACCCCAATTTATCCATTAGTAAATTAGGTTCATATACAAAACATTTCGTTAGACGTCAGTCGTCGGAATCTTGGCGTGATGATAGACACTTCTTTAGGTATCTATGTGCAAACACGCAAGCACACGGGGGGATCGCCTGTGAACACTATAGTGGAGATCTTATCGCCATTCAATCATTTCTAATCACCAGGTTTTGATAGACATTCGCTGGATATAACACGTTTCCTTTATTACAATGTGTTCTCTTTAACCGAAATCGCTTTAAATTTCAGCTTGACCTTCCAACAATTGGAATCAAGATTGCTGCCAAGAGTGATGCCAGCGAATACAGTGATCTGGTAACTGGTCAGACGACTAACGAATTTAAGGACGATGACCCTAAGTATGTCTTTCATTTCCTGATCTTACCTTCCTCCTCTTTCCGATAGATTGATCGCCTATAGACATGGCCACCGTGTAGGAATCAATGTTGGTCTGCGTCTGTTAGCTAAAGCGAAAGGCAATCAACCGCTGCGTGCAGCCATTCAAATGAACTTTGATTACCTGAACACAACCGCCTCAATAGCAGATGCACGGACGTCTACAATGAATGCGGTTCTTGCAGCCGCAGCTCCAGGGGTTTTTGGGGATAACCCAACGACGAAGAGTGTGGAAGAGGAGAGTGGTAACCAGGGTGGGGATTATAGGGATGTTGGTGTCCTCTATCTTATGGATTTTGGCACGGAATGCTAAGGTGATGAGATTTTATTCGATTGGGTCCTTTTTTTGCTTTCATCTCTTTGTTGAATAACTTTTATCGAGTGTGCTTTTGTGATTACAATATAAAATCACAGACAAATTTTCACTGAGTTTATTTAATTAAAATTTCTGATCGTGGAATCTAAATACCAGGAGGCTAATAGAGTGAATGAGCACGTTTTGTGAAGATGTGTGGTTTTTTAAATTTACCTCTTTGTATTTAATTAAATATAGAATCGGAAGTTTAAGTTACTATCGTATTTGATGTATCCAAGAGGCAGTATTTAGTGATTTTGAATTTTAACCCGCTAGTACTAAGGAATTGAATAGAATCCCGATGGTTGGAATTACTCGAAATAATGTACTGAGTAAACGAACGTATTAATAGGCGGACGAATATAGTTGCACATTGGAATAACGAATAGATGGATGAGAATGAAATTCGATTAGATAATAGCACTTTAGAACCAAAGACAGTCCTTTGCGGAGAAATCAGTAACTGATACAATGGGCCAAGCTCAGGACAGTACAAAGTCGGAGCACTACAAATGAATTTCCGGAATCAGATAAGTCTTATGACAAGCGTTCAGGGCACAATAAGGTCTATTAACTGATGAGTCTTTGTGAGATTGCGGTGGTCAGTCTACCAACTCCTTCAAATCGCACGCATATTTATGACACTGTGGGGCCTACACGGATTATTTCCCTGTTGAATACACCTGAGGATGTTTTAAAAAACTCACATTTCACTCTTATGAAGACTTGAGCGCAAAATTTGTTTCTAATCCTCTAATTGTGCGACAAGATTCACTGATGAGACTTCCTCTTAGTTATTCAAAATTCATTTGTTTTTGAGAGTAGAAAAATATGCTGAAATCAGATAGTGGTTTATAATATCGTCTATTTTCTTATGAAATTAGGATATATTATTAGGGTCGAATAAAGTCAATGCATAGCTTTAAGATTTCAGTATTAAGTGAGATGGTCAAGAATCCAGTTCTTTGCAGTTTACTGTTTTAACTAATCCACAAAGCAAACGGGATTTGGGGGAACTTGCTGGTATACTTTGTTATCCTCGGGTACTTACTAGGCCATACATCCACAAATACATATTACTCTTTAAGACAGAAAAGAATGAAAATCTGGTCGATTATACTTGTAAAACATAATGCATAGCGATTTCTTCAGTAATATGAAGGTAGTGTTTTTTGCAGATTTTCATATCAGGTTTGCCGGAATGTATTTTAATAATCGAGCAAGAATTCTGCTGAGATGGGATTCCAAATGGTATATGACATGTTTGTGGAACACAAACCTTTTTGATGTTTTATGGAGTAACTTCTCCCTAGATACAACCCTCACGATAAAGATTTCATAACTTACCAAAAACTTTGCGATTATGGTTAGGGTGTATTTTTGTGAATTATTTGAATATATGGAATAATATTCCCTGGATTTGCACTTATTTTAGTGAAGAAGAATTAGTAATAAATAATTGGTTTATTTATTATTGTAAAATACCTGACTGGCTAAACTACCTATATATATACCATTTAATTAAAAATATGCAGCTAACCTTTAACATATGAATGACATTTCATGATTAGCGGCGTATTGAGTGAGGGAATATCTTACCAGCTTTTATTACAAAAAAACTATGCTAATACAATGCACCGATTACAATTGCTTATGGTGAATAAAAATTAATATTAAATACATAAGTTGTTGTTTAATAATTAATTTAACAACTATTTGCAATTAACTAAGCTTATAATAACACCTATTAATAGCCACATAATACGAAATAGGTGGGTGGTTGGTTTTATCCTACGACATGGTTTGTGTTCCTTGTCTTTTTGTACCATTCTTCCTCTGGATATTCCACAAATTCATTCTTCCTCTCCTGTTACCTCTATTTCCCAGCCTCCAAGAGAAATTCGGCAACCGTCCCGCAATCGAAGCAAATGATGTACGTGACATTGTGCTTTTTATCATCATTTCTATAATAACGGACTCAAATTTTGTGGTGTCTATGTAAACTTTTTAGATAAATATTCCGGCAGAATCTGCTTTGAAGTCACCTGAACCAGTGAAAACAACAGTAAGTTTTTTCCATACATAATATCTGCTCTAGGGTGAGGTAAAGAAGGACTTATGATAAAAGACGGTACCTAATGACCATATCTTGTTAATTTTTGTGTAGCTTTCTTTAACTTGTATACTTAAATAAAATACAGTTTCAACCTACCAGGCCTTTTTTACTTAATAGTTAATTTCTGACGTTTGCCATTGTGCCACAGATGTGGAATATCTGCTAGTGAAAAATTAACCTAAATGTTAAGCATCCTCAAACTTTCCTTATTTGATGTTGCTTTTATGCAGTGTAGTTTTATAGATTTAAAGGTTAAAATCTCTCGATCAGTTAAAATGTTTGGTGATGCTGGAAATTTGATTTGATTTGTCGGTTATGATTTTCATAGTGCTTGTATAGGGTTAACATACCTAAGTGAACCGACCTCGCATGTTAAAATAATAGATATATACACAGGTTACTATGACTTCATCCTAGTGACTAGTAGTTAAGGTGGCATCCACATCAGTGTATTTATCTGTGCGTGCTTTCTCCCCGAACATGATAATTACTGAGGAATGGCTGTTGAGGTTATGGATCCGATTATTTTCGGAGGTCGGTGACTAATGCTTGGTGCCTTTTTATCCTATTTTATTGGCAGATGGAATTTAATAAGGTATTTGATTGGCCAGTGGAGATCTTAAGGGAGCACGCAGCACTAATAAAAGTGACGCAAGGAAATAATTGAAGAACATGGGCTTTATGGCATATGAGCGAAATAAAGAAAATCCATGTTCAAATTACACGCAATTCATAATTTGACTCTTTCCAAATGCGCTTTCCAACGCTGATACTGGATAGGACGGTTGCTTCATGGAGCCTCCGTGATGAAGACTGTAATTATGCCATATCCTTATTAGCCAATCTTGATTAATGTGGTTGGCCATTCCTCCTACTGGATGTGCACTGATACGCACCAGTTCCACGACCTCTAACTTCGTAGACGATTACGGTAATCGCTGTGTCAAGGAGGAAACAGTTAGCTTGCCTAATTTTTTCCTTTGGTGTAATTACTCGTATTCGTTGTACGTATGCTTTATATTAATTTTTTTGAGACACATTTTACCAGCCATATCTATTTACCTATTTAATTTCATTCCGTTATTCAGTAAAGAACTCGACTTGAGTATTTTCAGTGCACTTGAACGAGGTTCACAAATTTCAGCCTTCGTGTAATGAATTATCAATCATTTAATTTTCGCACTGCTGCCCTAATCAGACGTTTAATCGATTCCAACCTAACTCAGTCTACGTAAGAGATCGTACTTTCTTAATAATTGTATAATATTTATGAGTTGCAATACTTGTAACCCTTTTTGCTTTATCTATTGCGCCTGTGTAACAGTAGTTTAGAAATTACCTCGATGGACTTCTAGCAAAATAATAAAATATCATATCAAATATACGAATTGAACAGAAGATATCTCGACTTTCTTTTCCAGTTTTCACTTGTAACGTTTGGTTCTGAGGGTTGTATTTATTTAAAAGTTTTTGATTCGTTGAGCAGCATTGAATTGAGAAAAATTATGTGAGAGTATACATCCGGCAACCCAAAAACTAGGGTGGTTGCAGGGTCACTTTCATCATTTCACGTTGGTCGTATCTGACAAGGAGGTTTTTAAACTCACGGATTTTAACAAAGTTGTAGTAATGGTCTAAATGGTAACTAGTGGCGAGCACATATTAATTACCACCACTGACGATTTTCCGATGTCCAAAGGAAAAGGAAGTTTTGGGTTTCTACATAAACAGTAGATTACTCAGTACTCTACATAATAATTGAGAATTTGTGACTAATGTCTTGATGTTGCCCACACATTTAAAATCAATCTCTAAATTCTTTAGAACTTCTACTCAATCTCAGGTTGTACTTGTCTTTCCAGAGGTGCTTCCTACTGCAACTTCTGTTGAGGTGACCAATAATGACAAAATTGTACCCATCAGTCAAACGTAGTGTAAAGCAACGAGCCACGCTCACTCTAGAATTTTCCATGCCTAAAGTAGTTCCAGCGCGACTTGTCTCCGAGTCAGCCGTGCCCAAGCAACAATCAGTCCCGAAATCCCTTCTATTTAATCACAAGACAATTTAAATATTCAGTCTAAAAGGGTATAAGGAAAGTTGTACTTTTGCCTAGTCCAAAACTCGTACATCGTCTGTATAGATCAACTCTCTAAAATGTCTTGGTTAGTACATCCACATTCGAGCTAATCCAATGCTCGTTTTTCGTCATAAGCGGTCAATGCCGGTGGATGATAATTATAAAGAACCCGAGGAAATAGGTCATACTAAACCTGTTTCTCTTGCAAATGAAACAGTGTCAAAAGTGGTTCCACAAAATGCGAGCGAGGCTGTAATTCTTTTTCATCGGGATCTTTTATGCTCCCAAACTAATGTTTCTTGGTCTCACATTTGTTTCAGTCTTATTGGGACTACAGAAGGAATCTCCTGTCTAAACTTGGCTGATTTCTACTCAAAGTGGTCTGAGATTATATCTATTAGGTCTGCCATAACCGGCACCACCATTAACGGCCTTCGTCAGGTATTTGCCCATCATGGCATACCAAAAGTTATTGTAGCTAGAAATGTTACCCATTTCTCTTCTATTCGATTTGAGGATTTTCTTAGTGGTGTAAATGTTTCCCGTTTTCACTTCTCCAAATTTCAATGGTCAGGATAAGCAACTTGTTGACAATGCGAAAAGGCAACTTTTCATGTCAAAGGAGAGGGAAAGGATTATTAATCTTTTTCAGTTAAGGTACCGGGCGAAGCTTCATGTTAACGTCCAAATCACGATTAGCTATCGCAAAAACGCCGTTATTGGTACGCAGATTTAACTTTTAAACGGAGAACAAATCCAGCAGATGTTTACCTGATTACATGCAATCTCTCCCAGTCTGTAAATCCCGAAGCTCCAGGAACCCAGCGCAATCATTGCCCCGACCGAACGCCTCACAAAACCTCGTTAAAGATCCAAGGTGGATCCAATACCCAAACGCGTGGATAACAAACTCCCACCGGGAGGTGTTGTATTGAATCGATTACTTTTTATCTGATAAAAATAAAATTAATTAATTGTTAATAAAACTTGGATGTTTTGAAATGTACTAAATTGCAGGGTCATTGGTCTATAAGTTGATTTATAAGTTTATAGTGAAGTCCACCGGTACAGCACTCCCGTGTTATTTTTTGAACTAAGGCTTTAGTAGGCAATTTCGGGAGGTTTATGAGGTCATAACATTGATAATTGCAAGTCTGTTTATTTTAATCAGTTATCAACCACCCAGGTAGTATTAAATAAATAAAACACCAGTGTTAGAATAAACATATTTATTAAGACTGCCATATCACAATTGTGGTATGAAAAAATTTGCGTTGATAATTTGCACAGTGACTCATCCAATCCTAATAATTTCATGTTAAGTTTATATTAACAACAAAGTGGTAAGATGATGACGAAATATATTTTTTTAAAAAATGATATATATTCGTGACCACTTCTAGATTGACCATATTCAGTATAGAAAGAAGAATGTGGTCAGGTTTATATTAGGGTCCTAATTGGATGTAACCCAATACAACATTGGTTTCTCCCGCTTTCCTTGGGACTGGAATTTTCAGAAACCAATAATCATGATATTCAGTGTGATTGAAACAAAGAGGGTCATAATAGTTTGTCCAAAGAATTTCAAATTAACCGTTTTACGACAATAGTAGTTTCATTGACGATCACTAGAAATAGCTAACTGAATAAATTAAGACATCTGACCCATACTTTATTCAATGTTCAACCTTAAATATTTACACTGGAATTCATAACACCTAGTTAATGTTGAAATATGGAAATAAGGCCAATAATTAATATTAAGAAATTCATTTTGTCATCACAATTCGAAAGCAATTGGGCACTGGAGGACAACATTTCGATGTTTACCATTTTCAAAACGGATTCTAAATATTAATCAGTGATTCACTTTGAGTTGAGCGTAATCACAAAACTAAAACCTTTAAGAAAAATATATTATATATCGCTTAAGGAGAAAATATATGTACTGGATAAATATATGAGCTTACAAGAAGAAAAGCAGATTTTCAATATCAAAGAACTATGTACCAATGTTTTTAGAATTAAAATGTCATTTTTAATTTTGGCCAGTGATTTTTATCCATTTATTTTCGACACAACCTAAAATTCTATTATCAGTTTATTTCACCTGAAAACGAAGAATAAAAATTTATTTAAGTTAGCGAAAAACACATATTTACTCTTTAAAAAAAATCAAATATTTCTCTAATTTTATAAACACGTATATTGTTTGAGCGCGCGCAACTTTCACTCTGTTCACGCTTTTTCTCTTTTAATTTGGTAGGTTTGCGTTTTCGTATTTTATTTCGTTACTTTAGACAAGAAAATGCAGTCGAAGGATGCAGCTCGTCTCGAAAGAATTCAGGCCTTAAAGCCTCTTTCTGAGCAAGCTCGTATTGGTGGTAAAGGTACTGCACGCAGAAAGAGGAAGGTTGTTCATAAAACTGCTGCTACCGATGATAAGAAATTGCAGGCAACTCTAAAGAAGCTTGGACTTAACCCCATTCCCTCCATCGAGGAGGTTAATATGTACAAAGCTGACGGAACAATGCTTCATTTCAAAAACCCAAGAGTTCAGGCCTCACCACATGCTAACATGTTTGCCGTTTCTGGTCTTGCAGAGAACAAAAGTAAGATTGTGCAGTCCTTTTGGTAATATTTTAAGGTCTTAATGACTTGTTTCCAAATATGATGAGCCAATTGGAGACAGCAAAGCAACGTCTTTCCAAAATGTCAGGTATGCTTTATTTTAAAGATGAATTTGTATGCTTTGCTGCTTTTAATTTACTGGTCAATTTATTTTAAGAAACTGCTCAGGATGAAAACAAAGATGCTGCAGAAGACGATGACGATGATGTCCCTGATTTAGTAGGTGATTTCGAAGAAACTGCAAAAGAGTAGAATGTGCGAATAGTGCATTTGCAACTTCTAATACCGTGGATGTTAATAAAGTAACCTCTATTAATTTATGGTTCTTGTATAGTGATTCATTTGTTTTTTGTAATTACCTGATTCATGTGGGTAGAATGTTCTCCGGTTGCGTTTCCTTTCGTGTCTAAATTTAGTCATTAACTCATTTGTTGCATTAATTTGTCCAATGTCCACATTTATCATTTTATTCACTAGAATTCACCTTTAAATGGGGGTTGTTAGGCCCTCGTCTTTTGTGTTCGACTGCCAGTTACAAAGCTCGCGTTTTCGGTGTTTGAAAAAAAGGAAATTGCTGAACTGGATTTCTGTTGGGATATGTTTAGGAATTAGTGCGGTAGACACATATTTAATGTCCATTTAACGTACTTATCGACTGTCTCCTCTGATAGAAGTTAAATGATTGTTCAGCCATTTTTGGGGGTCATATTGCCCTTTTTGTGAATTTTGCTGACTGGTGGAGTGTATTCCGAAACTGGTGCAGCTTTTTGCGTGTGATTATTATTAATTCTCTTTAAAATGTCATGCTGTGAACTCCAAAATAACTTTTTGAGCAACTGGCGGGCGATCGAGAGGTTTGAAGCTATCGAGTGTTGTGTGGTCGGAGTTCTCATCGGAATCGTCTCGTCTGTAGGATCCTGAGAGTATTCTCTATAATTGGAGCTGTGTCTGTGTGGGAGTTGCAGCTGTAAAGTTATATTTATGCATTTTTCGTAATCCCTCCTTTATTATGCCAGCTTACGTTCTTCTGAGAGTCGAAGGAGGCATGAATTCGAATTTGCCGAATACAAAATTTTGTGTGATAGTGCCACCCTCATTTTTGGATTTAGAGAGTTATCGGTTGGCCATTTACAACAAAGTTGAGCCTTTTCTAGCAGGGTACCTAGGGCTTGCTTTTCCCCAAACTGCCAGATGTTGGTGATTTGTAATTTCTCAAGTTTTATCTGCAGAAAATTGACTTTCACAGAAAACACTAATACAGAGAATTTTAAAGCATTCGTGTGGTCCGTATGAAGATGGACGCCATATTAAATCTCAACGTATGCCCAGTGAACGGTCGATAAACTGTACTGCCTTACAATAACTAGAAGATTTTAGTGCGTTATGAACGATTAATATTGGTTTTGATATTATCTGAACGTGCTGTGTGAAATTAGCGACTGGTTTGGATAGATCTGATGTTTACAGATAGACCTGTCTGTGTGCAATAGTGACCTTGACGTCTAAGTTAGCGTAAATGATCGGATTAGTCTTAAGTTGGCAAATGTTAATGCTACTTAAAATTTGCAAATAGCATTATTTGTACGAAACAGGTTTCGTGGGATTTCAAGTATGGAAAAGCTGCAGTTTTTTAAACTCTATTTGTACCTTTCCTCACATGATTCAGGAAACTTAAGAGACTATAATTTGATTTACTCACTAATCTTCGAAAAAGGATTCAGACATATAAAGTAAATGGGACACATGAATGATGTTTTCTTCTGATTTTTGAATGAAGACGATTTAGGTGGAAAGATTATATTATCAGGGTCCAATTGAAAATATTTGTAAAGATTCCCAGCCAATTCTGGCGAGGAATCTAATGTCCGGTATCGAAAATTTCTGATTAATCATGACCAATTGACCATGGTAACATTATGCCATAAGTTTTTGCAACTCAGAGGTCACTAACATATGATAGTCTATCAGGCTGTTTATCTTTCCAGTTTCCCACCGATGAAATTGAAGGTTGGAGAATATTTGAGTGGTAAACTGAAATGCTTATGGGTCCAAGGTAGAAATGAGGGGTTTCAAATAACTGAGTCTAATGGTTAAGCAATTTGAGAGAATGAGTAATAGTATGCATGCTGCACAGTCATTTTATTTTCTAATGAAGTTCATGAGAAGTATTTAAAAAGAGTTTCACAGAAAAATCCACCACGCTGAAGTGCTTTTTTCACTGGTGCTCTGCTCGCCTAGTACCTATATTTAAGATATTTAAGGCCATCATAAAGCTTCACAATCCATGTTTCAAGTCAAAACATTATTGTGTCTCAAGGTTATGTCTTGATTATCGTGATTAAGACTGGAAAAGAAAAGGGAAACGATATCTTTATTGATACAATTACAAACGCTTTCATCGATTTGGGCCTAGGAGAACTTGGCTGATTTACAAATAAGAAGGCTGTGGCTACTGGATGTACCTCTACTCATTTTTGAATCCAAAAACGAAATTAAGAGCGTTGATAATCAAAAAAAGTACTTTGAGTGCACGAAGAAAGTGAATCGTCTTCACATTCGATCCAACCTTTGACAAAACTGACATCGAAACATGTACGTAAAGAGTGTTAATCAATTAAAGACTCAGTCATATTAGAAAGCCATATTATAAGTTTATCTGTGTAAGCATAAAACTTTCCAACCTCATAATGGAAAGCGTTAACAACACTATACTTATGTAGGGGGAAGGTACTCTACAATCACTCTTAATGGAAACTCTCATTCTATCAACTCACCTTTTGTTGGCCAGAATTAACCATCGCTATTCGTATGTTTGGATATGGTCCGATCTCGTAACTTCTAACTAGTAGACACGTACCATCGGTTCGCATTTCCAGCGAAAAAGGGTTTATTTTACTTTTTCAACGCACTACTTAAAACTTGTTAGTAAGCCGAATCATAAATTTTCAATGAATCTGAATCACACTCTTCGTTAGTGTGTCCAAGGTGCACTAATCTGCTCATTACTGATTTCTGCATTTTACATTTAGACTGGATGAAAACATATTCAGTGTATTACAAGCATTCCATAAGTTGCAGACCACAATTAGGAAGCGTAGTCCAAAGAGGGTTTTATTATAGATAATCACAGACAAGGATGACGTTGTAAGAAAGATAGAAAGATGGACCAAGAAACATTAAAAGGAACAAGAACGAGAGGAAACGATCCTCTTGCCACAATGGCCACTTATGTCTGAAGAAGCATGGGATTGCGATTGAGCATATCTCAGTTGCAAGCTTTTCAATTGTTCAACCTGCTCCAATGTTGGTCTGTGTGTTTGCAAGCGATTCCCTATTGGCTGGCTTAGTTGTTAGATTAGGCTTTTTCCAGTGCCTTAGAAACAACATGTCTGATGGATTAAAGAGACAACTACCTATCCCTCTTTATGCTTAAATTTATATAAGCCTTTGAGATATTTTTTGTGGTATATTGATTCAATTGTTCTGTATCTACGTTTTTGTTTTCTTGCTCATATGTGTCTCCCATTATATACTCTTTTCATAGAACGCAAACGACTATTCGGTTTCCCATTATATATGCTTCCACTCCCTCCCACCATCGTAAGTATAACTCTGAACGCCTGTTTAGGATTTGAGTGATTTATTACATTCATGACTAACTAGATCCAGTTAAGTTATGTTCCTTTTCGTTAGTTACTACTACTGCTGATAGTAATAATAATGCTTTCTCAATTGTAATTGTAGGGATATATAGGTGAAGACCACTGAGTCTTTCATTATCTCAACATGATCAATAAATATCCGGGTGATCTCACAGGGGCCTATCGGCCTAACCAATATGCGGGCGCACGCTGACCCAAATGTTTAGTCAGCTATTTTAGACAACCTCACAATCGACCCAGATAGTGGATTCATTAATTGTATTACTTCTATAAAAGAGAGAAATAAAACTTCTCGAAGAAGTGATTTTTCTGTATTCTTCTTCCCCGAAATGTGTCAACTGTAGCCTAGTAGTATCATGTGAGACATCTAGATTATAGTGGCAGCACTAGGCCTCCTAGCATCACAACAGCACTGAAATGGATTTTATGCACAAAAGGCGGAAGCGAGCCTTGAATTCCCTTTGAATGTTCACTAAAACTATTTTTGCAAACGCAAGTTTTAAATTTAACATCTCTTACATACACATATACGTGCACCCTGTTGATAAACAACCATCGAACCCACCAACTGTCGTTTTTTGGCGCCAAAAGTTAATGTGATCAGGAAGTGTGTATAATGTTATCTCTACAACAACTGTTTCCCTTAAGAAGGGTAATTTGGGAAGGGGGTACTGGCAGATTCAAGGGGTACAAATTAAGGCGGTAGGTCTTTTTTTACCACATGCTGCATCAAAAGTGGCGTTCAACTTTGACTTCTTACAAAGTATCTGTCTGATTTTACGCATTGGTGACAGTGTTTAAATCGTGCGCCAAATTGACATTGGATAATTTTGCTCTACTCTGTGAGCTGATGGCGTAATGGTTAGCAATGTCAGTGATGGCAGTTTCAATTGACACCAGAGCACATTCAGCGGATAGATTGTAAATTTCTCATTAGGGAGGGTTCTTGGTTGTATACTTCATTCATGATAATTGGAGGACTTGGGACTTGGAGATCCCACAGAAATAATTTGATTTATGTCATTTTATCTCCAAGACAATTTATTTGACTGGTTATTTGTCTGATGTGAATAAAATATGTAGAAAAATAATATACTCATCAATTTTGTTTAGCCTACTTAACGAAAAATACTTGTTTAATAGTCGTATCACGAGATACAAGACATACAGACAGATATGCAAATTTATCAATGTTAAATGTACTGGAGCTAAGTGAGAATAAAATTCGAAAATTTCGGGAATGGAAGAATTTGTGATTTCTCTAATGCACAAATTGCGAACAGTGGCTCGTTGTCTCTAAAATTTCCATGTATTTAAAAGGCGTTGGTGACACTGTTCCATCGTTGCATCCACGCGACGGTAATTTGGCATAAATTAAAATTAACTTTTGGTAAAAAATCAAATAAATTCATCACAGACAGGAATTTGCTCTGACCATTAAAATCTACTTAGTTCCTAAGAGTGTAGCTATTAAGACCCTAGGTTAAAATAAGGGTAAGCAGTAAACTATATAAACTTGTATGGCTGAAACTGAAATGAAACATAAAGAAGATTAATAGCTGACAAACGAGACTAAGACCGTACCTCTTACAAAGTCAGCAGCTCCCAGCCTGGGATGGGACTTATGCACAAACGCACTTATTTACGTAATTAGTAAGAATATGAAGCAGAAGGTCTTCTAAATAAAACACAGCACTCAGAAGTGGCAAAAAATTGATGAATTCTAATAAAATAGAAACGAATAAAATAAACAAATTATTCAAGAAAAATGTCACTAATCAGTGCCCAAACTACAGCGATGAATATTTAAAATGTGGTCATCCCGCCCCAATAACTTAAGAAGTTTGATAAGGGTAAGTTATTACTTTCTGTAGAAGTGATTCTAATGGAATTCGCGTTTTTATATGCTTTTAACCAAAAGGTGAGCAATTGAAATCCATTTAGTAAGATTGCTTAATAAAAATGATGTGTTACTTATGTGGATATAGTTTGTATCAATGGCATGAGATGAGCAAGGATTTGCCGAGATTTCAATAGTACATTAATTTGAAGATTTCACCCTCGAAGATTTGTGGTATCTGGGTCTACTGGGTCATTTTTCGTCAAGTATAACTCGATTGCCCATCTGAACGATTGTAGTTGACGCATACACTAAGATGTGATCTAATACACCTCTTCAATCTTCATAACCGCGATTGTAAGATGATTTAACATTCACCAAAAATCCATTTTTGTTGAATTTATTCATATACTTTCTGGCTTACCTCTGAAGCAATTACACAGTGTCCCTTCATTCGACTCAAGTAATAATATCACATACTGGGAATTTTCCTTAAGTTGAAGATTTGAGTTAGCTAGATATGATTATTGCGCATAATAACAATAGCATCGGTTTTATGGGACTGCTTCGGGCTATGACCGCATAACAGTTGGTCAGCCATTCACTCCTCTCTACCTATGGCAAAATTGGCGCCAAATCATTTGACCATCAATTACTGTCATAAATCATTTTTCCTGCTTTTGAATTCCACTCTCCAGCTGCACTTTTTGCTAACACAGTCTATATTAATAAATACGCTGTTTATTCCATCCACGGAATTGGACAATTAAACAAAAGATATGTAAAAACTGGCTTATTAGCATGAGTTCATCGCAGTCTTTGAACTTTCGCTATTATAAAATGAAGAGTACGGAATAGAATGGAATCACCGTATGATTAAATCCTTATTATAATGTATTGCATGAAAGAATGACGCTGAAGAATGTCAACTTTGGACTGTATGATATAGTATTATAGTCATATTGTGGGGTTTTTTAAAGTTTTTAGCTTTGCATTAAAGCAAATAACTGGATTGTAATTCATTATTAGATTTCACGTTGTATAAATTCAAACGATCTTAGTTTATCTAACGGGTCATGTTCTCTTGTTCCTCAATTCAAATTTCATAATTCACACTCCTAAACGAATTTATGAACAGAATATTGAGGGCTCTATAAGCGATATGAGTAAACGGAGTGACTAGCCATGTTGTCTTAATTGTTCTGTCTGTTGTGATAGTATAACTCCTCTAATTAGTGATAACCTCGATGCTTTCAATATAACAATGAAAAATTTCATGAATCCGAAGTTCAATCAAAACTAATGTTCATTCGATGTCTTAATGTTATTCTCTACTTTATGGTTAATCACGTTTAGATATCTTCCCATAAATGAAAATATAAGAATAAATAATAACAGTGAAATAATTTTTCCTGTATTTTAAAGATATATGTCAGACATTTAAAATTTGATAGCAGCTAATTTCTATACCATAATTGACAAATCTGACCTTTACAACGAGCCTCTTCTTGTATGCATATGAGGGATGAAGAATATGACATATCGCTGTCTTTTAAGTGGACAACGTATCTGTAAAAGAGGAGAAATCTGTCAATCAATGAAAACACCTTACTACCACATGTTTTCGCGCATTAAAAACAATTCGAAGGAAATATCACTGTTTAAGAGAATTAAATCGCTCCCATATGCATATAACAGATATCCGCATACTCTTAACAGAATGTTCAAACAAACAAAGCGGTTAATTAATCCTTCTTTGGATTAAAGAATGGTACTGTGTAAGAACTATATTATTAAATTTTATTTGGAAGAACTGTGGGAGTTGTTTTTGATTTAGATGCATTTGACACAGATAACAAAACACTAGAAATAGTATTTTAAAATTAAGGTCATGTGGACGTGTGACCTGCACACTAGAAATGTCCCTAAAGTTTAACAAATCATGTATATAATACTGGTTCTATTCGAATCATTACTTCAGTTTACTGTAGATAGACAAGAAATAGAGCCATCAATCGTAGAAGGCAAAGAGCTGCAGAAAATAAGGGGGAAGAAAACTCGGTAAAACAAGAATTTACTGAGAAGTGGTGGTAGAGGTAGGTGAACTGCAAATCCGGTAAGTAGATCAGTGACATTCAAGTGTTTATGGAAGGAGACGCTTTAAGGAAAATTCAAATATAAGAAGTCGAAAAGAATACTCTACTTGTTTCAGTGCTGAGAAACTCTTGGGTCGCAATGAGTAGAAGTAAAAAATATGTGAATGAACTTTTTTCCCCAGACATCAGTCATTTCGATTACTATTCTCCCCTAAATATATCTTGAAATGGAATCCCCTAGCAACTAAAATCTGACTAGCCAGTAATGAGTATTCACTTGAAATGGCTGATTGAAGAGGAAATTTCGGGAGTTGTTCGGGCTTGACGGTTCCCAGGGTCTGATTTAATATTTCTTAGACAGCTTGGCGATTTTCAGTATCACTATCAATCAGCGAGATCTTATCGTCATGCCTACATCGGCTTGTCTATCAAAACTCCTGTGATAACTCAAATTATCGTCTGACAACACTTTCTACCCCTTTCAAACCGATTAATGGACATGCGTTTATCCTGCCTTTACAACAAGATTCTCATATAGTCCTCTCCAACTCCTGCCAGTCAACTCCAACATTTTAATCCTTCAGTCAGCCTCATTCTATCTGCAGCTCTACCTACCTTCTTCTGTGTAGCCACCTCCCTTACTCTCCCTCTAGTAAACAACATTGTAGGTTATATAGTTAGTGATCTTAGTACTTAGCTCCCATACTAGATAAACAATCAATCCCATTATCTATTTCTTATAAAACAGTGCTATTTTATAAATTATAGAATCTGGACGGGTCAGTAGAGCCAATGCGGTCAATGGGAATAGCGGTAGCTAATAGGAGCCAGTACTCAATATGACTGAGACTATCCGAGAGCTAGAAATATAAACCCAAGACTCATCATCGGAATGTTTAACTACACATCCCCTGTACCCTAAAACGTAAGAGAAGGTGAAAGCAGTACATTAATACTGGTAATAGTTGCTTTCAGTGAACTCGTGCCGGGTTAAATTCGTCTTAACTAATGTCTATTAACTACTCTTTGATTATCTAAAGGGAGAAGACTTCAGAGATGGCATCTCGAACATCTCTTATTCTTAATCTACCGGACAATAAACTCTCTGAATTTTTTGGACAGGGATCTAAAATGTGAAAACTTTGGTTAAGGCATGCCTGTTAAGTATTAAGTAAACAAAATGACGGATCTCAAATTCCGATTAAGATTTTGTTGATGTCATGACTTTATACTCTACTTCTATCCATTCCCCTTTCTTAACATTCTACTTCTTAACATGATTTACTCTATCATGGGCACTGACAATGATAAATAGTCACCGGTCCAAAATATAATTATAGTTCAGGTGTCCAAATGCTTATAGATGATCCAGTCCTATTTTCGGTTGCAAAATCAAGCTTAAAGCGAGTTCATTCGGAAGAATTTGAAACCAGGGTTTCTACTGGCAAGATAGCACTTTCCAAGGCAATAATACGAAACAAAATCCCACATTTAACATTGGTTCATTACCTGTCTCACCCCATTAATAGACTAGAGAAAATCGAAGCCGGTGGGAAATTTTTCCTATTTTACAGCCATCATCATTGAACACGAGTTTTCCGTTTCTTGTTTGTACCATAACAGTCCACATACGTAAATGCATTACATATTTTTAAATTTGCGTGCCACCTCTAAAATACTGTTTACTGGAGTGAAGCACTTCTCATTGTATTTGCGGCAATCTCTAGAATCAAAAGCATTTTACATACGGTCTTAAATTAAGGTCAGAAAACTCCTCCCTTTCAAAGAATTGTCCGTTAAATCTTTGTGAAACAGTCCCCTTCTTCTCTATACCCAATAATGTTGCCTAGTTGCAGTCCCACGAATCACTGAAAATTTCGTCAAGGCAAGATGATGTAGTTAACAAGTACGTTGCTGGTGAAGAACTGAAAGTAAACTAGTCAGCACCATATCAGAAGCACACACACTAAAAAGGATCCAGAGTGTAAACCAATGGGGAAGGAGGCATGACGAGATACGTTCTTCTTAATGTCTCTTGCTGTGGTAGAAGATAGTGGCCATTGTGGCAAGATGATCACTTCCTCTCACCTTATACTTTTTTGCCCACCATTATACACTTCCATTTTAACCTGCCTTATATGATTTCCTTAATAAAAATAATTTAGACTACGCGTCCTGCAATGGGAAGAAAGCAGAAACTCTGGTTTTAGAAGAGAATAAAGATGCCGTACCACCTGTAGGGTAAAATTTGAAAAAGTGGCTAGATCGACTGGAGTAAAGCTGAATATGCGAGATAAGATAATTGGAACAAAATCGATAAGAAAAGCAAAGGAAGAGCAATAAGTCATAGGTAGAAAGACATGTATCCAAGCTTGTAGTAGGCAGAAAACTAGAATAAAAAGATAAATTTAATTTAACGGTTATCAATACACATGTCGCAAGACCCCTATAAGGGGAAAATGCTTCTAAACACTTTAGTAAAAGAGACTCCCGTTTAAATTTTCCTCGGTCGTTTAATCTGTATACTGGATGTGCAATTTGTCAACTGATGGGAGAGACAAATTTCCCGGTTTCCACTCCCATATCCTCCTATCTGTATAACAGGGCTCCTGACTCCTCTGAGTCATTTGTGCCTAATTTCTGCTGATACCACCGACCTTTCCGTAAAAGCAATGCCACCCAGGAAGAATGGAAGGTCTTTCACACCACGTCAACCATTATCAGTCATCTCATTTACGAAATCTGATATGCTTTTTCGTTAGGAAGATATAATGACGGATCAGATTTTTTTCAAGGATAACATAAGCCTCCGGGTTACTGAAACCATCTAAATAAAATGGACTGAGATAAGAGGCAGACATTTCAAAAAAGACATGAGTGCCAAATATAGTTATTAACAAATTCTCCTGCTTTGCAGTTTCTCCTCAGCTGAATAGAATGACATTTTGTATATACGCGTATGTGGAAAACCTAGAATCAGTTTCAGTTTGTTAATAGATTTAATTTGTTTTTCATTTATTTAGATGGGTCCAAAGACATAACTTATGATGTCTTTCGAATGGATTAATATCGCCTCTTGTAGCCCTTTTTATCTTCCCTTGGATTGCAGCAAGTGCTTGTATACGATGTTTAGTGCTTATTGGCCGGCAGTATCTAATCAAGAAGAATCAGTCTTGCCGCTTCAATTCATTTTTTTCTTTCCAAAGTTGAGAAAACAAAATGATCTTTCGTGATATTCAGTGACTTGCGGTCTTAACAAGTCAGAGATGAGATGGCTGAATCACACTCAACGATATTCTGCAGTTCACAGCTTCAGCAAAGCAAAGATGATAAAGATAAAAGATTTTAAGTTAACAAAGCTCCGTAAGCTGTGTTTACTCATGGCGAACTCAATTAAACTTAATTGTATATTAAATATATTAATTTGAATAGTTGATCATGTCAGTCTAATTCATGTGTATCTCATTACATATGTACATGCGTGTAAGGCTAGCTGGTTGTTATAAATATTTATGATATTCAATAATGGATGTGAAATTATTTTAGATTCTGGAATGAGTCAAATGCCCCTCCAGTCCAAAATATAGAGAGCTAAGAAGGTTAACCCTTAGGAATTTTTGTGGGCCCTTAAGTGGCAAGTAATTAGCACATGAAGTTTTGAAATCAGTTGTGCAGTGAGAGTGCAGCGAAAGTAAATCCTCGAATCGAAACAAATGCTTTCATAACGAAACTTATAACCATAGGGTCGATTTGTTTAAGAAACTATTGGTAACTGTTAATAATTTAAACCAAATTCTGAATAAACATCCCTGTATATTTGTTCTTTTGATGTTCCTTTTTATGGAAACGTATAAATTATTTTCTTTTAATTATAAATAAAAAGGTTTCTTTTGTAAAGTTAGGACGCTTCTATGCTGCTATACTGCCAGAGGGTTTCTGGGGCAATGATTAGCCCACTAGATATTAATAAACTACAGTAGCCTCAGAGAGGTAAGATGGAATAATCACCGTAGGAATACGAATTTTCTTAATGTTATTGAGGGTTAGAAGTCAAAACGTGCTGGAGTGATAACACACTTCATGCCCTGAGTAATTGTCAAGCCTTTTGAGGGAATGTATGCACAAGTATTGACGAGGGTGATGAGCCACTCGGAAGCAGAGAATTGGAATTTATAATCCCGAGACAAAACATAAACACTGCAGCTATGAGCTTTTTTCGGCTTAATTTCAGTTTTCATTGGTAATTTCAAAATAAGACTCACAGACTCACTCAGATATAAGTAAGTCCAGTAAATTACCTTATTTAAGGCTTATTCAAATGATTTTACTTTTATAGACTTCATAATAAGAGACTCCTATAAAATGCATTCAAAAATCCATCAATATTGGTGAAGACAGAGATTACATGCCTTCTACCGCACCTGACTTTTCAGAGGATAAAAACGTAGTTTTCAAAATAAGTTTCTAAGGAAATTTGACACTTTAAAGGTTAATCCTAGATGAAAGGTAACGTAGGATAAAAAGCTTTAGTATTATTGCTCATTGACACTTTCAAGAAGGCTTTACATTATTAATCATGGGAAAGCATTTAAATAAGGAAAAACAGACGAGTCAGTTAAGGTATGAAAAGAAGAAGAGTGTCGTCAATGAGAGGGTAATGACTTCAGAACATCACAAGCCTTACTCTACTACGGGAGCATTGAGCTGTCTATGTTTTCAAAAAAGGAGAGCTCACTATGTGATGGCGTAATATTCAATATTCATTATTTGACTTCAAAATTCAGTGGTAAAATTAATGTCAACTGTATTTAGAGTTCTCTGACTGGTTAGTTAATAATCGTGATTGTATCTTTTTTACATCCATGAGGTAGGCAAATGAGACTAACAGAGGTACATTTAACAAAGCACGGCTCACCACAACTTTTGAGTGGCGTCGTACCAGGAAATAAAGTTACTATTATATCCACACTAAAACAAAAAATTGCAATTTTTAATTGTTCGAGGCGATTGACATTGAATAGCAGAAAGTCTAACAAATGAT
>CAADRB010000016.1:672471-689074 GCA_900708905.1 Hymenolepis diminuta | reverse complement strand
CAAATAAGTGCTGGGAATTCCGGGATGGTCAAGATAGGAGGTAATGAGGGGATCGGATAAAGTAAGGAAAAAGTTAAGATATCAAAGAGTCATAGGCCCATCTGTTTGCTATTCCTTAAAAAGATAGAATTACTTATATCACAATTTAATTCTCCCGTGTTAAAACTCCAGGATCCGACCTCTGTACTATTGAGAGACAGTTTGTACTGAAAAAATATAGAGCTGACTTGCCGATTAAATAAATTGAGGGGTCGCTATTGTCATTTTCAGACCTCTTTCTTTTATCTAGTTGACTAGTTACGATGTGTTTGACACATTAGATTCATATAAACACTGAATCTGATACATATTAAACCACAATGGAATCATTTACTTTTTCAAGAAAATGGCTTTTGTTTAAGGGAGTTTCAATGGTACATTAATTTTTGCTGAATTAAGAAGGATAAGATATTACCAGAGTTTTGCTGTTAGTTACAATTTTAAGGGGCTACTTTCTCTCTCGTCCCTATGTATTTTTCAAACAGAAGTTCTTGATTATTGGAATTTGTCGGTGGATTGATAACAAATGTTGACAAATTTAGAGTATTGGCAGCTTCGCTAACACTCGTGAGTCCTGCTAACTTACAAATCTCAATGTCGGATACAACAAGCGATCAACAAGGAGGGGTTGGTCGTGTAACCACTCTTTCTATTTTTTACTCTACTGGAGGTATACTTTCATATGATTATTCCGAATTCAAGGCTGCTCAACGAAATGAAGAGAAAACGTTTCCATGACCGTATCTTTCAGAACCAAACTAAAGCTGGAGAAGAATTTCAAAATAAATTGACTTACTGTTACAAGGAATGTGACCTTGAAATCAGGAAAAATGTTTAAAGTAAAGTTAAAGGTGACAATGTTTATTAAATTAGTGTAAATAACCGCTACAAAGGGCATTTTACTTTGAAAAAGGAGTGAGAATGAGATGAACTATCTAGACAAATGTTTGGCAAACTGTTAACTATTTAAATTTCATATATTTATTTTATTTTGTATTAGGAAAAAAAATTCGAATTTTAGCTTTTTGAAGTTTTCTTAATTTTTCTTAATACTATAAATAAAGTAAAAAATGTAATAAATTGAAATGAAAAAATTAAACACATAAAATCTTACTTGGGATTACCATTTTTCAGTGCATTTTTTGTCCAACTTTCATAGACTTTTTAAATGAAAACATGTGTGTACCATATTAATTCAACGAAAATTTACAATTTCGCTGCATATTTCATCAGGAAGAACGGTGTAGACAACTGAAAGCGTTGAAACGACTGGTTTGACAGTGTTATATTTCCAACCCGGTTATTACTATTGAATAGTAACACCGTATTTAAAATTTAAAAATGGTTATCAATAAGCTTAATATAAAAAAGAAAGCATGAGAAAAAAGCATACAAAATCATGCTTTGCGTGAAATTTGACTTTTATATTCCAATTTATATTCCGTGTTCAAACAATTTCGGGATCCATGACCATAAGTTTGTACAACGATTAATGGCGACCTTTACAACTTTATGAGCAGGCTCTATTGTACTTCTGGAATGATTCAAATGATAAAGGATCGACAACGCAAAACCGCAGAGTCTGTGCACTTCCTCGAGATGAGCAATCCACATCACTTGTAGTCTCAGCCTAATCAATATCTAGCTGCATGCTGGCTCGAATACCTAGGCAGCTAATCTGAACTAATTCCCTCTCCGTCGGTGGTTAATTGTATCCTCCAATAAATGCATTCATTAAGAGTTAATAAAGTTTAAGTCAACTTCCCCTTTCCGGTCTGATATCTGTTGGCAGATATGTCACCGTGGTAGAAATAGACCTCCTAGCATTCTCAGCAGCATGAAAAGGTCTTATTTTACAAGACCACAACTTTCTTTTCACTTGGACAATCGGTTTCCGAATCAAATTTGTCTGTTTGTCTTTATAGGAAGTCATTTTTCACACCCTGCATAATCTTCCAACTTTTGATTATGGAAGCCAGTTAAAGTGTGAATACGCTATTCATTCTTCCCACTAAACTCGTTCATCTCTCTAATTTATGTGCAGATCAATTTGTGACCATTTAATCCGGTGTTAATAATATGTTAATGCAATTACAACTTATTATTGAATAAATTACTTAATATTATTAGATAATCGGTGGAGTTCTAAAAGTTCCCTTTTGCTTTAGCCTGTTTGAAAAGTGGTTATCGAAGGGTGAATTGAGGCTTATTTTGAGTAATATAAAAAGATAATGAATGAAAGATACTTTTACTCTGGAATGGAAATGTTGTATTTAATTCATTTAATTATTCATTTTCTATGGTTAATTTTTTGTTGAATGAACCATCATTCATTGAGTCATGTCAGGCTAAGAAGAAGCGATTCCTCAAGTTTTTACAAGAAATTGAAATGAATGCGAATGATTTTAATAAGAGAGAAGGAACTGTAGTGTTCGCAACTGAATATGCATCTTATTAAATATTTCCTAAATGTAGACTCGCAACACACTTTATGCCAGACTTCGGGATGACGTTCTGATATACGGCATTTCAATTGTCTCTGACTTAGTCCGTTCAAACTAATCATTATACATATGAAAAAATGTTCCCTTTGATTTTGTTAAAATTTATTTCCTTTCAGGTATTAATTGCTCGCAACGTTAAAGTTCTTTTTTATTCTTGTACGAATTTTTATGAGAAACTGCATTCAAACAAGGAGAAAGAGGAATCAAATTTGGGGGGTTTTTGTGTTTTACCAGAATGGAGGCCTCATGATCTTGAAAATAATACTTTTCATTGAAGTTAATATTATTAATTTTACCATAACGAAATTAAAAAATTGCAATTTTTAATTGCGGGATGCAACTAAGACTTGCAACAGAAAGGTCAACAAATAATAAAGGGAAGGGAAAAACTTCTGAAATAAATTTCGGTATCAGTAGGTAATTCACGATCCACCTCCAAGCTATATAATCCATCCCTTCAGTTGCAACAAGTACTTGGCTGCGTTGTTCGATACTTATAGATGGTATTTCACTCAAGAATTGTCGGTTTTGCCGCCTTAATTCATTCCTTCTATTGGTTGAGAAGGCTAAAAATAATCTCACGTGACATTCATCAGCTTACAATCTTAACAGGGCAGAGCTAAAATAGCTAAAAAACATTTCTCATAATATGATAATAATGTCTGCGTTTATTAAAACGGTTGATATGCACTATACTACTTGAATAAGCGAATGCATAGGTATAAACATATGTTTTTTGGGAAAAGGATAAGAGGTTTAGCTCATGAGACTCAGAATTTTAAATTCTTCTTTAATCAGCTCAAAAGAATATCTCTCATTGCTTTATCAACAAATTCTACATAAAGACTCATGACTCTGATCATTTTTCATCTACTAAAACTTTTTACAATCCAGTTTTAAATTCATCGTTGGAAGGCGAACTACTCCTTTTTGTATACTGAACAATTTTATCCGGAGGATCTATTAGCTGTGTGTCAATCAGAAACTAATCTTCCGATTTAGGAAAAAGAAATTTAGTTAATATATCCCGTTTTATTCGCTGCCTTGGTGACTTATCATACACTTAATTCAACACCGGTCCTTTAATGCGAATACTTCCGTTAAATGTCACATACACCGTTGAAATTGCAGAATTTTTAGCAGCCAAAATATCTTTAACTGACTTTACCAACAGAATAGAGATTTCTGCATAATTTTAGGATTTTTGAAGGTACCAAAGCAAGGTAATACTAATCTGCAGGTATATTTGCAATACATATATTATCTTAAGGAAGTTGTAAGGGAACTGGGTCACTTTTCCAGAGACTAGAACAGATTGCATAACTTTTACCTGTAACCAGCCCTCAAGCTTGGAAGAAGAGAAAAAAGTGAATACAAAATTTATTAAAAGAGGCAAAAAGCACTGAACAATGATTAGGAATATATTTTTTCTGGAAGGTCCTCACTAAAACGGAATTAAGAAGTAACTCGCTCTTATACGTTCCTATACATCTTTAAGGGTTCCAAGGCGGCTTATGACAGGCTTTGTATCGATTCGGGTGCAATGATTCATCATCATCTCTTCAACGTTACAATTTGATGGACTTCAAAATTTCTGATAACTCGATAACTCTTGAACATTTTAAGGTCAAGAGATCTTTATAGTGCTATTTTAATCCTTCTGTATATTTATTTAATTGGAATATTTTGGTTAATCTACTTTTGATCTTGTAAAAAAACATTCAGATGTTTGAATTTTTAAGAGCGTGATAAATTTTGTGCAAATTGCAGAGTTCGAAAGTCAGTTGTTCAAGAGCAAAGGCTGTGCTAGATCATTACGACGATACGTACTTAGATTAATGCAAACTCCAAAACTCTCATGCAAGCTGAAGGTCACAGATTCTACTACGAAGTTCTGACCCACTTAAGAAAAGAATGTTAAAATTCCATATGTGTTTTTATCATATTCTACTTTTCCAGAAAAAAACAAATATTCATTGAACTGTTTGACTTTATAAAAGAGAGTTTGTCAGTTTAAATGAGATAAAGTATTATATTTGGGGGAACAAAAATCTAGAGAGTGTATATGATATCGAAACGTTACCTTGTCTAAGTAGTATTTGTGAACATGAATGAACATATTTCAACTGAGGCCAAAATGACGACATCCATTTCAAAATTATGTCTGAGATAAAATTGTATCCACCTAATTACCAGAATTCAGTGACAATGTATCCATCAAGTTATGCAATGGAAAATTACATGAATTGTATTGAGTCGAGCTGAGTTTATTTAAATCTCAGCTTACATTACCTAATAACTCTAATTCCACAAAATTCATTACGCAGTCTTATAGACGTGGACAACTGAAATTCTTTCTTGAAAATCCCTTCATTGTAATTTCCTCCCACTCGCCTTCGAAATTAAGCACTAACCATCTTAAAGGTTCTTAAATATCTCGAGCCAGTATGGATTTACGGAGGGCAACAATGTGGAAATTAGGCCCTTAAGTCTTCATATTTTGAAGTTTTCTCCGATGTTATATAGTATTAATAACTATGTACATCTTGTACAAATTGTGTTTAGAAACAAACATTAATGAATTATTTTCTTTTGATCTTAGAGACTAAATATCCTCGTACGTAAGTTGACCCTGGGATCACGTATGAACAGGGCTGTCAAGTATGCTCATATGAGCATAAAAACTACTTTCAGGGTGCGCAAGACAAGGGGGAAAAAATTAAGCGTTTTCATTTGGTTGAGTGTCAAATGGTGTTTTAAGCCTTCCGGAATGAAGGTCGAAATTAAATTGCAATTCCAGTTTCGGAGAAAATGTCAATTTGGATATAAACATTTACGGGTAGGTAGAGAAAAAACAATTGGCAATATTTTTTATTTCGTTAAGTAGAATCTGAGTTTTCTAATGCTAAAAGTGGCATAGCTACCACCACCAAATACTTGCATAGTTCTCGATATGTCCTTTCCAATGTTATCTGGCGAATAGAAGCAACTTTGGAATCGAGAAAATCAGGTAAGGGCAAGCATTCTTTCATACTAATCAGAATCCTTCAAAATTAATTTTCTTTCGAAAACAATGTTCTCATGAACCAAGAAGATCTCGATGACAAAGCTTTACTCCGTTCTTTCCGAATAAAAGTAATTTGAAAAGCTATGCTGCACTATGTCCGATCCCTATCTTCGCATTGCCATTAGTTGAACACCATTAATAAAATGAATAAAATTACTTTCTCATCGACTTAACAAATTTTTCACATACCATAAATTGAACTTTAGCTCATTCTATTCGAAATACGTTCTTCCTTAATGCATATCCCTGTTTTCTACCCATGCAGTATCCACGAATCAGAGGCCAAAATCTTCTCTACAAACGCAAATATTTACCCACAGTCTCTGCCTTTTTCCTATCTTGTTTTATTTTCTGGGCTTAAAAGAGTTAGGTTGTTCATTTTTTTCCATATTTCATTGATGGTACCCAAGTCGCAGTTAATTCTCAATGAATAAATTTTGAATTTCATAAAGCACACACGTAATATTCCCATTCCTTACAAAACATAGTGGGACCTTATATTTCCTATATATTACAACTTCAATGATTTCTTAACGAAATTTCGATGCCAGTTTGACTTAATATTAAAATATTTCAGACTATTCATATTTTTTCGCAAAATTTTTTTAGAAGTTTGACTGTTCCTTTCGAGATGGTGATGTTCGTTACTACCACGAGGGAAATCCCCTTCTTAATATGGACACAATTCGTCTCACTGTCTTTTTCTTCCGCAATAATCACTCGACATTTCAAACCGTTTACATCCCTGTTGATGTCTTAGATCCTCCCAAAAACCAGGATGATTTTACAGTTGATCATACCCTTCCACGCTGCAGAATTCGAGGCCCTCTTGAACTCAATGTGAAAAGCGTCAAGGCTGCAAGCCAGTCTCTCAGCTTCTCGGTGATTAAAATTGAGTAAGTATTTTGGTGCATTGTGGACCAGGATCTCATGTTAAGTTCGAAAATTCTAAAAGTTTGAGTAGTCATTTCATTGAATTCTGTCATAGCTTTTACAAGGTGATATCTTCGTCTTCATATACATAATTCATAAATAAGGCAAATTAATCGAGATGCCGAAAGACCATTAATTTGACCGGACCGTCAATACCAAAACAACCAACAATATAAGTTCCCGACTCCGAATGAGTAAATGAATTCGAGCAAAAACGGTGAGATGCGAATGTTCGCAATGAAGGCGATGCTTTTGTATTATAGATGGATCACCGTTTCTCAAATACAGCGATTAACAAGCCATTGTCCAATTTCCGGGTACGTGAGGTTTTATAAAAGAATAAGCTGATTAAAATATTATAGATCAGAATTTCATCTTCAATGTTAACCTTAGATTCTATAAGAGTGAAAAGTATGACAGTGCTACTTAGTTGAATAATGTAGAAGTAAAACCTCGAACTCCTTGGACCATCTGTGATATTTTTAAACAAATCAAAATTTTGAAAGTAAGAACTGCCTATGATTTTGTTGCCCGAGTTGAATTTATTTCTAACTATTGTAAGGCTTCTGTTAATAATATCAGTATGTTCTTTCATTAACACTCTCATAAACCTCTTTTCTCCACTGAAAAAGTGCAAGAAAGATCATTATTCACTATTATTCGCTATCTTTTCAGATATCTTTGATCTCTTAACGAGGCATCACTTTTCAACTGATGGGGTACTATTACATTAGATAGTTTTCTTGACGCCTTGTGATAATTGGGACTTTTCTTACGAATAAGATTTTAGCAAGTACTACGTATTTTATCTGTCGCCGAAGTTGAGGTGTAGATCTATAAAGTGGAATAAACAAGAGAATGTCGTCTATTTACTTAAGATAGTTGTCAGGTGGTACTTTTCCAAAATTGGTTTAGAAATTTTAAATAACTATCATGGTTAATTATGACTTGATTACGTTACTGACACAGTAATGAAGATGGGATTAGCCCTACCACCAATTTTTACAAATTTTTAATTTCAAACGCCATTAAACTGATTATAATTAGTCTGGCAAATATTTAAAATTCATTATCCTCACTTCCGTAAATGTTATTTTACAAGCTATTTATGCCTCTAGCCAATGTCAAGAAAGGAATTCTTTTTTACTCAGGGGCTTCTTAATCTTTTAACTTCACCATGGAAACTAAAAAATTCACCGTTATTCAACGGTGGTTCGGTTCGCGGTTGCAACAACTGATTTTTAGGCTAATCAATTTAGTATAATCTGTCTCTCTTCTGCAAAATGATTTAGACTAAGATGAAATTGACCGCATATCAAATCTGGAAATAGCTTTGTGAGAGAGATTCTAGCTTAGAAATCACCAAATTAAGGTCACTGATATTTAACAGTACGGCAAAACCTTTGAGGTGCCAATATAGGATAAGAAAAATAGCAAAGCTAAGGCATCTCCAGCTTTGTAAGTATTAGTATCACAAGGTTGGAAGGAGACAGAGAATATTTACAGTAGTAGAAAACAGAAAAAAATATCAATCTCCTAATTCGTGACAAAAAAGTATAATTTAATATGCCTGAATTAAATGGAGGGAGAAATAAAAAACAAGTCTAAAAGTTAAGGAAAATTTCATAAGAAGAAAGAAATAATGGAGTTTTAAAAGCTTGCTTCTTTAATAAGCAGCCGTGTGTGACTTCCTACACCATTATGTTTCGATAGACCGATTTTCTATCAGAAGCCAGGATTGAAGTTCCTTTTTTCCCAAGTACATTTAAGTGTCCTAACCACGATTGCGCTATTGGCGTATAGTGGATAATATTTCGTATATAATTCTTACATAATTCTCTTCTTTTAATTCCACGTTGGCCTACGGACAAAAGTCTGCAATTGATTTGATTCAATTTTAGAATATTTCCTTTCCTCCACATTTATTAATTGGCATTACGCTTTCAGTTATAACCCAGATGAGGAGGAGTGTTACCTTGCCTTCACACGTCCAGATATTCAACTGCCCGGAAGTCAGAACCGCCTGGAATTGCAGACAGGTAGGCCACAAGTAACACCGTGGTGGGAATCAAACTCGGGTCTGTGGACTCCACGTCTAGGTCGGCCACCTGCTAGTGGACCTGCAATTGGTGCGAGTCGTAGATGGCCTATCTTTGGACATATTGTTGCAGCCGCTTTCAATCGGACAGCAGTTGATCATTTTGAACATGAATGTCGGGAGGCTCTACTGAAGGGATATAGGTTGGTTCTGTGCACAAATTCTACTGTTAATAGTATTACAGCATTATTATTACTATTGGTAAGGAAAAAGATACAATTTTGATTCATGGATGGCGATTAAACCGGAAGAATAGCAAAATGCTTCAAGGAGGGACGAAATCGAGTCGAATTTGGAATTTAAACAGGAAATCAAGGAATAACACGTTCTTAAATTCGAAGTAGAATGTAGTATTCCTTTGGTTTCTTATTGAGCACATGTTTAAGGCTTATTTACTTGCCTATTAATTTGGATGGCTGATCATAACCAAGATACTAACACGATAGTATATTTAAAATCATTGTCACATAGCATTGCTCACCAAAGTTCACTCAAGCTCAACTCCAATATCAATGCAATATATTTGACACTCGTATTAACCTGTAAGAAAGTAGCTATCAATTCATTGCAGTATGGGAATCGGCCAATTTATTTATTTAGTCAATTCAATAAATCAGTTGTCTATTTACACACAAAGAATGTGCAATAATGTGTGGTAAAGAAAAGCTGGTGACTGGAGAAGAGAATACTAGGGAGTTGAATGTAATTCAATTGCGTTGGTCAGCACACAGATCTGCTAAGTTAGGGGTCACACGATATTCATTGGTTCATATCCGATGACATTGTTGGCTAAGCGCACTGGTTAGATTCGGATAAAATAAGATGTGTTTAAGGCGAGTTTTTCATGAGAGGAACTTTATGACATTTTCAGTATAAGTCAGTTGTGGATAACTGCATCACAACAGATTTCAATTACTACCTTGCGATCCAACAGCACCCCCACCAGGCAATTTGTATCTGCCACTATTAAAGATTAAAAATGGCTGACGTTGCATTAAAATGATTTATTTTAAATTAACTTCTTGAACGTTAAACTGGAGTAATTTCCCAACCATCTTCAAACAGTACTGGGGATATGAGTCAATTGAATTATTCGTTCTATGTGGCTCCTATAAGCTTCCCTTACTTGGATTGAGAATGTATTTTCGGGGATTAAGGTAGACGTTTAGGAACAAGAGTTAGTGTAAGCATTGTACGAGTATAATGGTTTAATATTTCAGATACCTACATCGGAAGCCAGACAGTCCAGAGACAGATTATGTGCCACTGCAAGTGACAATTTACAAGAAGTTGCCCGGTGGAGACCGCGAATTTGTAACAAGGGAGTCGAAATATATCAAAGTTAATATATCCGGCGCTCGAAAACTCGAACCACCTGTGATTCGTATCTTCAGACAGGTTAGACAATAGATTATTGTCTTCCATCTTTATATTTTTCTAGGTCAATCTGACTCATATTGGCGGAAGTTTCTCTGTTTTGCCCAAAGATTGCATACACGTGGTAAATCCAAACGTGGAAGATCTTCTGGAAGTGAATATTACAAAAGTAGAGGGTCCTCTTTATGCTCAATTAGTGAATCTCCGAGATCCTACTCAAGCAGTACTCAGTTTCCGTATAGCTGAGCTTCGAAAAGGTCTTATCGCTCTTCAACTGCTCAATTATGCTGAGATGCTAGAAAAGGTAATATTTCATAAGCACTGTAATTAATTGTCCCCTTGAAAGACCATGAAACATGTATAGGATTTTGGTCAAATCTTTCCTTATTCAAAACACAATGCGGATATGCATTTCTCCCCTGCTAACTCGAGAATCAGAAAATAATTGAATACTAACTCCAGGTGCTCTCACGAGATTCCATCTCGTATGACATACGCATGTACATATTGTGAAGATGTACCAATGACTAATATTGGGTTTCGGCGCCAGTCGAGGGAAATAACAATCTTTTTACCATAAAAGATAAATGATGGTGCTGTTCATGCCAAGCTATGTCCATTGCAGGAGGCGCGTTTCTATTATCTTCTTGAGAAACTAAGATTTCTTCTAAGAAGGTAACAGCTGAAGATCAAGAGTTAAGTGGAGAGCACAAATTGTATTTGTTTAATGAAAATTAAAGTGCGCTAGAAAAAGAAAGAGGGGCTAAAAGAGACAAAAGGAGAACGAAGCGATCGGAAAGATATGTAAGGCATATTAAGATTAAATTAGTTGTATCAATGCAGTGCGAATGCAATTTAATGACCGGTATGTAGGTGCACTTTGGACCAAAAAGAGGAAGCTTCACTGACCGCACTCGTTTTATGCTAACACTTGGATACGAAAAAAATAATTTCATATAAAAGCTTATTAATTGAAATATAGTTTGACGGTGTTTTTGAGAATCTAATTTCTTTGTTTTGCCTAATATTCATTGATACCCTGATAGATATTGAATTAATGTTTCATTTGAAACCTGTTTTTTATTAATGTAAACGTCCACATCTCATGATTGTGAAAATTTATTCAACATTTTTTCTCTGATTTTAAATGGCAAGGTGGGAAACCAAAGTTTCGTTGTGAATTACAAAAAGGTTATAATCCAGTCCACCGACTTTTCAAATAAACAAGCATTTGTTGCTTGAATACTATATATATTCAAAAAATTCACTCATTGTGGTTTTGTTGATTATGTACCGGACAGTACACTAATAAGGCCTTATGAACTCTTAGAAATACTCTTAGACGTCCAATTAGCCGCAGATAAGTTCAGCAAGTCTCAAGCAGTGTCCTCTAGTATAAATTCCCCCAAAATTAGCTAATCTGCGTCCAAAGTAGAAAAGGGGAGGTATGGTGAGGAGAGACTTTACCGTAAAATGCTCAGTAATTATGAGTACAATTGATACTGCACGAATATTGACCTCTGATTGGCTGGGAGGCCTCTGCTAGCATGCCTGTGCTTACTCTAAAAGCGATCGGTAGCACCACCGCATTTTTCAGAATGAATCTTTTGGACGGCCTTGATAGCGCCGTATACTCCACAATTATACCATCTGTTACATTATTAATTTTGAACTTTTAAACGTTTAAACAATTAGTTTATTAAAGTCGGAATATTATTTATATTAAACGTATAGTTATGTTTATTTGTTAATTTTCAACAGAGGGATAACTAGATAATTTTGGAGAATTGGGCAAGTGTGAACAGAAAATACTTATTTTATTATATATTTTTGTAGATTGCAATCAATTAGAAAAGAATATCCAATTACTTAAGTTTGTAATATTATGGACTCCTATTATTTAAACAAATAATACTCCTTATTTCAATTCATTTCGCAGAAAAGACCGTGAAAAGTCGGTTTTATGCTATAAATGGTTTTAGATATTTGATTTCCTTATGCTTCAGCTGTCATAATCTCGATTCCTGAATGCAGGCGATATTGCAGAAGTCCTTGTTGATATTCCAGATATCTTACAGATGGCTTTGGTACAAAATATAATTCATACCTTAACTACAATTTCTGTCTATGTAAACGCTTTCGCTTTATGTATGATAGTTAAGTCCTTAATCGAGTTTTTTGTATGGGTACAATCGAATATTAATCATTCTAGTTAATTTTTTGCAATGACAGTACCATTAGTCGGAAGAAAGCTATTGCTAAAGAGCCCCAAAACTTGAAGAGTTAGCTTTTCTTCGTTGTCAAGGCGCAAATCTGAGAATATTAGAATGAGAAATCACATATTGGCGCACAGGGGAATTAAAGATCGTTTTAAATGTATAAAAATATACATTTTTACTAAAAATTATATGGTATATCAATATCAAAGTTGAAATATCATATTGTCCACAGACTGCAGGTAATCTTTACTCTTAACCTTGAGTAAACACAAGTTATGTAGCTCTGCAACCCTTGAATTTTATCTATCTCATCTACGCTATTGAAAAAGAAATGAAATAAAGTGGCAGGTGATTAAAAACTGGTCAATAAGCACCGGACTTCCTAGACAAAGATTTACCGCAATCAAGGAAATGGGACATACCCTCTCTGTAAGCATTGTACCACTCGAATTCAAAGATCAAATGAAGTAAAACGTTTTGATACCTTAAATTTGCTCTCACCATATTTAAAGTATCAACCCTCCTTTATGTTAACTGATTTCGGTTGCTTACCACAATGAATAACTGGACATATTTTTGTGATACTATAGTCAATAGTAATAATACAGGGAGGCTCTAAGATACCCAAGATTTATGTTTAAAGAAACCTTTCTAAATGTGCTTGGGAGTTTTTATTAGTTCTTGACTGACGTTGTACAGAAAAGACCATTAAAACGCGTTTTCCGCCTGTTAAATTTTAAATCAAGGAGACAGGTCTAGTCGAAATGCATTTTGATCACAGCAGTGAAAAATGATATTATCCCGACTAAAAATCAAAAGATAGTTTCTCCGTTCAGGTAATGAACATTGAAGAACACGTTTCTTCCATTAGATTTGCATACAGAATAGTCTTCAGGAGTCTATCATTATTGAAACTCCATAATATATGCCATTAGTTACCTAGCACTTGAATGGAATAAAAAAACACTGGTTAATTAACCG
This sequence comes from Hymenolepis diminuta, assembly GCA_900708905.1. Taxonomy (NCBI): domain Eukaryota; kingdom Metazoa; phylum Platyhelminthes; class Cestoda; order Cyclophyllidea; family Hymenolepididae; genus Hymenolepis; species Hymenolepis diminuta. The sequence goes on along the minus strand of CAADRB010000016.1, from coordinate 675,856 downwards.
TTGTTTTTTAGTCTTGTGATATCATATTGGTAATTATATCATTATTTGAGATGATACTTGATAAAACGTGTTTTAAGTTCGTACTATCTTGAGATTATAACATTTTAACAAATTAATCTTTAATTTTCCTCCGGCTGATTCTAAATATCCTGAAAAAGCAAATAAGCCTAACTTCACACCCAACTACCTTTAAAAGATGCCAGGAGAGAAGGAGCGTTGCTGAGTCAGCTAATGAGGTCAAGGGTTAACCTTGGAGTGACGCGAAATATCTGGTGCGTAACAGTTTGAACAGCCGATCTGACCTACAGCGGGGACATGAAAATTAACTGTGAACTGCAATTTCGCAGGTAACTTGGCAACTAACTTTGCCAGATGCCTCTTGGATTACGCTTTAGCTTTGCACTGTGTTTTACTAATTGAAATCATAAATTTTTGACACTTCATGGAAGTAGGAAGATTATACACTATATTTAAATAAATATACACTTAAAATGATTATATTTTTTGAGTTGTGCAAATGAAAAATCGCAGCTTATGCCAGCTGCCATTAAACGCCTGCGATTCGAAATATACGCTTTCTTTCAAATAAACAAATAAACAATGAAATCGCAAGTGAACACAAACTGTTGATCACGAAATTCAGCAGACAATCATCTTGAAAACTCAACTTTAACTGAAATAAATCGTAAATCACAACTTGAATTCCTGAGATTCTTTACTTTTCAAAAATAAAACCTTCGTGCTTTGTCTTTCTCCCACTTTGGTATATTTAACGTTGTACGCGCTACATCTCTTTTCGAATTAATTAAGTGAACAACCTTTCTAAGAAAAATGGATAGAATTGTCGAAAAAAGGAGTCGGCCAACTCACAGGACTCAAAAATACTTTATTATTACTTTCTCCGAATTTTAGTTACTAGGATTCTGGGAGTAGCAAGCATTTTCACTTTAGTCTCTATTTAACCCAAGTATGTCTAAAAACACAATTGTAAGACGCAATATACTAGAATAAGACTGAACTAGAAAAGGTCTGTTTACTGACATTATCGAGCTGGTTAGTAGCAGGAAACTCCAGTCTTTTTGCCCAATGTGTATTTTAATATTCCTAGGTATTCACGCTTACATTGGTTGCAATTGATCCCTTCATGCAAGTTAGCGAACCAGTCAATTTACGCCTTGTTAGTCGACTTCAACCAGTTTTCTCCAATCGTTTGCTTGGTTCGACACTCGGGATGAAACCCTTCGTATTTCAAGTCTTCTCTCTTCCATTGCTCTCCTATACCGGCGCAGTGAGCATTGTTCAAAAACATAACTTGCAGGTTCGAGTATAATTTTAATTTACGCTACTCCAATAATCAGGAATCGAGTTGTTTTAGCTATTGTTTATATATATTTAGGTCGTTGGGTATATTGATGAATCAATGGTACGATTCCAAGTCCTAGCCAACAAAGAAGAAGAAGACTACTTCAAGTTATCAAATGTGACAGGAACAGGAGGGGGTCATCTTCAATTAAAAGGAATGTCACTAGTTGGATCTAAATCCTTAGGAGGATACTGGACTCTCAATGAAATCGCTGGTCAACAGTTGGTCTACGCTCATCCTGGAAGTCTTAACCCTTCTGTCGATCGATTTAGACTACGTCCAAGTCTTGATGTCGCAAAAATTGGTGCGTATAGTCGATTGATTTCAAGGCGAAGAAGACGTAGAAATGCAGGCGTCTCAGAATCCGAACTGGAACTTCCTGTGAGGATTGTTAGACTTTATGATAATGTAAGTTCGATTTATAGATTTTAAACTGTTGATTCATATAACTCTGACTACTTGATTGATTGATTTAATTTACTTTCAATAGGCTAGAGAAAATGCTCTCAAACAAGGAGTTAATATCCATCTTCTACAGGGGGATATTCACTGTTTTATTTCCGAAGAACTCATTAATTCAGCTACTCTTGAAGCTGCTCGTTCTGATTTCCTTGACATGAAATTTGATGTGAAGGTCAGTGACTGAATGTTAATTCTATGAAGATCACTAAAATTATCCTCTATTCTAAATTCTGATTTATGTTTCAGTGTCATCCAACACAGGGTCATCTAGTCCGACGTTCTTCATTACTTCAAGTTCCTGATGGAAATTCAACGGAGGGGAATCGTAAAGATCCTCTAACTAGCTTAAACGAAATTGACGAAGATTTGGAAATAAATTCGGAATACAAGGGAATGCAGATGAGTTCTATTAGCCTCATGGATCTAGAACGTGGAGAAATCTGTTATCTAAGTCTTCGACGTGATTCAAGGACGGATACTATTGAGTTACAATTGTCCGGAGATAGCAGATTCTCTAAAGAATCGATTGTAGTGAATATACTTGTAAGTGGAAAATTTGATAGAATACATTCATGGGAATGTAACATACAAGGGGAATGATTTTAGAGAGATATTCTATGAATTTATTTCTGTGACTAAAACCGTAATTCAAATATCATTAGAAAAAAGGAGGGAGTTGATTATCCTACAAATACCATCTCATTAGATCTGTTCTTATGCCGTTCATTTATTCTAAAATCTATTAACATAATCTTAGTAAAATAAGGCTCTTCTATATTGTGATATAGTTTCCGCCCCTATGATCTATCTTCCCACCATGTATCATTAATCCACAGTTGACTCTGACAGGGGAGAGTAGAAAAGCCGAATGCAGTTACCCTAAGAAACTTCATTGAATAACCGAAATCCATTTATGTAAATGCAGGTTTTCCTCATGCAATTGATGATTGGAGCATATGCTCTAAGCAGGTGGTATCAGGTTGTAACAGAAGTTCTGTCCAATTTGAAATTTGAATTGAAGTGAAAATTTTGTCAAAAATACATTTATTTAGTCTTCAACATAGTCACCATTATTTTCAATTACATTTTCTCACCTTGCCACAAGATTTCTTGTTCCTTCTTCAAGGAATTTAGCCAGTGTGGACTCATAAAAAGAAACTAGCTTCTTCACTTCGACCTCTTCTCTTGAAGTAAACCTTTGTTCCATTCACTGATTCTGTAAGCTACTGAAAAGATGAAAATCGGTTGGTGCAGGATGGGGAGAATATGGCGGGTAATGCATTACTTCCCAGCCAAATTCCTCAACGACATTTTTGGTTACTCTTGAAGTGTGGGGTCTGGCATTGTCATGGTGCAGAATCACTTCTTTTCGATTCATCACAGAAGGCCATTTTCCCTGCCGTTAACTGCTTTTAAACGAGTTAGCTGCTGACAGTAAATTTCAGATGTTATTATTTGACTGTCACCCATTAGTTCATAATAAACTATTCCCTTCAAATCCCACCATACACACACCATACACAAAAGAATTCTTTTCGGGTGCAGTCCCGATTTGTCTCG